>PVIY010008619.1:0-76186 GCA_004026745.1 Myrmecophaga tridactyla | reverse complement strand
TAGTTTCTGTCACTTCAATGGACCCAGATTTTCCATGTCAGTTTCTGCTGGGAGCACTGACATCCCGCAGTGAAACCCCCGCCGTGAAACTCTGCCATGAAATCCCACCATGAAATCCTACTGTGAAACCCCACTGTGAGATCCCACTGGGAAACCCCACCATGACCTCCCGACGAGCTGCCCTGACCCCCGCGGTACTGAGAAATGCTGGTTGCGGCCGGTGTGGGTGCGGCTGTGGGGGGTGGGCATGTGCAGCCCCCCCGGAGTTCCCTGCAGTAATCTGAAAGCCTCGGGCCCCTTGACTGCGTCAAGCCCATTTGTAGGCATTCACGCTACAGAAACATTCCTGTAGATATAAGGAGGCTTGTATAGGAGTGTTCATCATAGCACCATTTGTATTAAAGAGAAATCAGTTCCATACTAAATATAGAGAAGTGGGGTTGCTTATATAAATTATGGTACAGGCCTTCTTCAGAATAAAATGAAGCCATGGAGAAATGGCAGTGTCGTTCGTTGTGTTTCGGTTCTTTGGAATCCTCCATATCTTCTGGCATAATTCTTAGTATGTGAAAGGTGCCTAATTTGTTTTTGTTTTTTTAATAATGTTTTGTTTTTTTTAATAATGCATCTGTGCACATCACCTGAGGACACAGTGGCATGTTCTCGTCACCCTCTGCTAAAGTCACCCAGTGGCTTCTGATTAAACCCGCATTTCTCTCTGCTCCCTCTCAAAACCCTGCTGCAATCCCAGCAAGAGAATTAAAAAGTGTCTGGCCACAGGGACGGAGGGAACCGGAATTAATTTCACAGTGGGTGTGAGCGACCTACCGAATTCCGGAAGACGAGGGAGAAGGTGGCCGGTGGGACTGGATTAGTGGAGGAGAGAGCACGGGAGCGTGTGCCAAGGAGGGGGCGGCGAGGGGGTGGCAAGGGGCGGCGGCTGCAGAGACCCTGGGAATGCTTGGGCGCTGGAGCCAGGTCTCTTGGAGGCGGGGGTGGGTGGGTGGGTGGGGTGCAGCGAGAGTGGGGCCCTTCCAGGCCCCCTCCTCCGCCCGAGCAGCCAGGGGACCCCCCAACATCATGGCAGGGCTTCTGGTGTGAACCCCAGAAAAGCATGTTCCTAAACTTGGCCCCAACTGCCAACACGATCTCTTCGGGGTGCTGTTCAGCTCACTGTGCCCCACTGTGCCAGGCGGGCCCCCAGGTTGTGGACCCTTCCACAGCTGTGGGCGGGGGGCTTGGGGGGGCGGACGCTGGTGCGCGGGACAGGCCAGCAGGGGCCTCCACACCCCACACTGTGGGACTGCAGAGCCAGGGACCCAGGGAATGTGACAGCCCGCCTGGCGTACCCCCGGTTCTGGGAGGCGGTGCCCTGGCCACGCTGGCAGCACCGAGGTCCTGTGGTGGAAGCCCCGCTGCACGGAGCTGCTCCAGCCGCCGGGGAACGCAGGCAGCGCGGGAGCTGAGCTAGAGCCCTGCAGGGGAGACATGGTGCTGAGAGCCGGTGACAGCGGCCTCCAGACGGCAGCATGAGATCGCCGGGCCATCCCCTGCTCCCCGTGCATGCTCAGCGGGGTCCACCCCCTTCGGGGCAGGGCGTCCAAGACTCTAGGGAAAACGGGCTGCCCAGGGAAGACCTCCTGAGCCCCGGAGGTCCCAGCGGGCAAGGCCAGCCCAACTCCTGTCAAGGCCCCCAGGAAGCTGTGCCACCGAGGCCCAGGCAAGTGGCACTAGCCCCGAGGGAGTGGACAGCCGAGCACTAGTGGGCAGTCCAGACAAGCCTTCACCTGAAAAAGCAGAGCCCCAAATAAACCATCAGAAGCAAACACTCCAAGGGAAGAGGGATGCAGGCAGCGGAAGAAATCTTCAGAACAACGATCCTATTCTTCTCAGGGAGATAAGATATTGTTCACATAAAATAAAAATAGGATGCTGATACCAGGAGCAAAAAGAAAATAAGAAAGACTCTTGGAAATTAATGACTTGATAGTAGAAACCAAAAAAAATAATAGATGGGCTGGAGGACAAAGTTGAAGAAAATATTCAGAAAGTAGGACAGAAAGGAGAAGAGATGGAATGTTGGAGAGTAAAGATAAGAAAATTAGAGGCGATATCCAGGAAGTCCCAACCTCTTAAGAGTTCTAGAAAGAGATAACAGAGAATGCAGAGGAAGAATCACCAAAGAAATAATACACAGTGCAATGGATGAAAAAACACAAATAGCAAAGTACATCTTTGTTAAATTTTAGAAGAGAAGCTCCTACAAGCTTCCAGAGAAGAGAAAAATCCCAAAGAAAGGGGGAAGGAACAGCCTAAGTCTTCTGCAAGCTGGAAGGCAGTGAAATGATGCCTTTAGGATTCTGTTGAAAAATATTCTAAAGCTTTAATTCTGTACACTGCCAAACTGGCAGGTAAGTGTCAGCACAGGATAAAGATGCTTTTGGATATGCAAGGTCTTAGACTTTTAATCTCTACACTTGTATAACAAAAGTGTAAGAGAAGGAGCTCCAGCCAAAGGAGGGAGTAAAGCATGAAAGAAATGGATGCAGAAGGCCCCTGGGGTTCCCTGGGCGGCGAGGTCCAGCCCCCGGCCGGCCAGCCTTGAGAGTGGCCAGTCCGCCTGGACGGAGAGGGGCAGAGGGCAGAGGCTCCAGGACAGATGTCTCCGAGAATGCAGCCACGGAGAAGGCAGTTTGCCTGGTCGTTACTGGCAGGAGCTTTAGTAAAAGTGCTCAGAAAGCCAAGCACATTGAAAGAACAAGGCGGTCATTAGCTAGTTGTACCGTTCTAGTTACATGAGATGGGATGGCTTGGCTCAGCAGTGGATAATATTTCTATTAAAATCCTGGAAATCCTGAACATTGATTAAACCAGAATTTTGATGGAGTAATAAGGGAAATGATCGTAGGTAAAGAGTTAAATTTTAAAAGGAATATATCAAGAAATAGCGGCAAAAGCATGTTTTTAAGGGACAGGGAGCACAATTCCAGAGGAAACAGCTGAAACATTTAAAGCGAGGGAGTGGGATCACAGGTGGGAAGAGACCAAGGACGGATATTTCCCACTAACTCCTTGGAGCGCTGCTTTAGGGTGTAAGCTATAAATCTGAAGGTTTTAGCTGCTCTCCCACAGCACCCTAAGGCACCGTGTAACTGCGCTTCTTACTCATACGCGAGAATTTGGATGCTCACACTTGCGTCTGTTCTGGTCTAAATGTTTTTATTACTTTACTGAGATTTCTCTTGTCCCAGAAGGGAAGGAATTTTTATTTCATTCCTAGTAAGAATATCAGTATAATTTTGCAATCCTGACTCATTACAGATTTAACAGATAAAATTACAGATTACGAAAGTATTTTCTTGAAAATTTATTTCAGATTTTTTTCTTAGCTCATTGACTAGAAAGCAGCTCTATCCTATAACAGCTTTTGGAAAAGAAGTTAATTCTCTTGCATCCTGTGGTGCTGTCTGACAGAAAGGTCCCTAGCAAGAGGGCCCCTCCTGCTGGGCCCCCAGATGTATGTCAGTCTCCCCGGGTCTCGCGGCCGGGCAGCAGGCGCGACTGGCTCAGGAGAGGGACTTTCCGAGAATCTATCCCAGCCACGTTTTTCCTGGCCCTGTTCTGGAATAACTTTAGTGGACAACTTCTGGAGAATTGAAAGAATATCGTAAAATGATGCAAGTACTTTATTCCATTTTTTTGAAGGTACAAAGAAATTGGCCAGGTCTTTCTTGTCTGATCTATCTGCGCTCGTTTCCCATGGAACACAGCTGTCACGGGGCTGCCTGGGACAGGTGTGCTCGGGCTTCGGGCTCTCTCCAGGGGTCCCCGGGGCGCTGCCGGGCTCTGGGTCAGTGGACCCCTGGAGTTTGCGTGTGATCCCATAGCGATGTCTGCTGCTGTGCCGACAGCTGGTATTTAATCAGTACTTGTCGGTTTGCAGAACAAATCATCAAATGGCTCAGACAGTCTCCAAACTGCCGTCAGATCTGCGTCTAAAATGTGTGACATGAAGGTAGGCGCCTCCCCCGCCTCCGCTGTCGCGTCATCGCCCTTGTGCCGTGAGCCCGCCCCGCCGCTGCCCGCGCCTCTGACGCAGGGGGTGAGTCGGCGCGGAGTGGCCCCCCGGGCAGGGGTGGGGCGCGGCCTGGGCACCTGTGGATGCCGGAGGACAGGCGGCTCTGCGAGCAGAGGGGGCCACATCCTCTCTCAGGTGCTGGGCGTGAGTGCAGGTGGCGGGGGGTTCCTGGAGAAGGTGTCTGGCCCTAGACTTCGGTTTTGGGGTGTGAGCCAATAGTGTGCAATGGGTATAAAGACTTCTGGGCGAGGGGTGCAGGTGGGACTGTGAGGGCTTGGGGGGAGATGGTGAGGACGGTGGACTGACACCTGTGACAGTCGGGTTCATGGTCAGCGTGCCACGTGGTGGTGCCTGGTTGTCCGGTCGGGCAGGCGCTGCGTGTCCATTGCTGTGAGGACGTTCCATGGACTTAAATCATGACCACGTTGGCTGCGTCCACAGCTGATTCCATTTGTAATCGACCAAGGGGCGTGTCTTCTGCAATGAGTGATGCTCAATCTAGTCACGGGAAGCCTTTTAAGGAGGACTCAGAAGAGACAGGCTCTCTTCCTGCTTGGGCCGGTGAGCCTCTCCTGTGGAGTTGGTCCAGACCCCTCGTTGGAGTCGCCAGCATCACAGCCTGCCCTGCGGTTCTGGACTGTTCCATCCCCACAGCTGTCCAGCCAGCCTCTCCAGACAGTTTGTTGAAGAATTTCACTGGAGCTGCCAGCTCGCAGCCTACGTTCCCATGGTTACGTGAGACACTTTTATAAATTTTGTATCTACGGATACTTCCTGCTGGTTCTTTTTCTCTGGAGAACCCTAGCTAATGCACCCCCAAGAGACCAGGGGCTGGAGGACGAATGTCAGAATGGGGGGAGGCTCACACGCTGCTCTTCTAAGGAGTTTGGAATTGATCCTGCAGATAACAGGAAGCTCCTCTGTTGTTCCTTCATCCTGTCACTCATCGACCTGGGGCTGGTGGGCCAGGAGGGAGGCTGCAGGCATGGGGGGCCTGGGGGAGCGAGGCCAGGGTGCAGGGCGCCCTGTGGACACCTGTCACCCCACTTCGCCTACAGTTTAGCATTTATCACGGATTGTTTTTGATGTTTTAAGAGAAGTGTTACTCTTACTATTATCCTTTCTAAATAACCAGGGCGGGTTTGGTGGAGCCCCACTCTTCACCGTCCTGCCTGCCGCGGCCCACTCCGAAGGCCCCATGTGCCCCGCAGGGCTCAGGGCGCCCTCTCAGCGCCTGGCCCTGTCTGAGCCTGTGGGGTCCACGCCGCCCCGCTCCACCCTTTCCTGACGCAGCGACCGCTGTACAGTGCCCAGGTGCACTCACCACCCAGGACGGCTCAGCCCTGTCCACGTCGTCCTTCCGGCATTGGGCGCTAGGAACACTAGGAACAAGTGTTCCAGTGGCCGCTCCTGGCAGCTGTGTGCAGGCCGGTTCCGTGGCCGTGGCCAGTGCGGGCCTGAAGCCAGCGGTTGGCAGCTCACCAAGGACCTGGGGACGCGGGACGCAGGGGCTGCGTGGCCCTGCAGCGCGTGCAGAGAGTAGTCTGAATCCTTGCTAAAGTGGCACAGCACTTATTGCTTGGTATAAATCTATAACCACTTTATTGCATGGTCAAACTGTTTTATTTTGCAGTAAACCCTTTCATAAGCCAACAGCTAACAACAGAACCCATGCTTGACAAAGAATTACCTAGTGAATTTCTGTTTCTGAAGGAAGTTGAGAGGATCTGTAACTTGTTCAGAGCCTTTGTCATCGCTGAAGTCCGCGCGGGGCCTCGTGCCCTCGGGGCACGCATCTGTGGAAGGCATGCTCTGCAGTCACACGCCGCGTCCCCGCCCTCCCAGACCTCAGGCATAGACTGCCTGGCCTGGCTGGCACAGGTGGGGCCGTGGGTTTGCTCCTTCATAGTTTCTCCAGTTGTGCTTCCTCTTGGCAGGCCCCAGTCCCGTCACCCATGTTCCCGAGGGGCCCCCAGCCGCGCCTAAAGCCCAGAGTCTTGTCAATTTGGAGCCAAGTTTTCAGCCCAGAACTCCGCTTCTTTTCCCAGGAGCAGAAGGGGCTCCTGGCTGCCCTCTGGTCCCACCACAGACAGCTGGTGCTGTGGTGGCATGGTGATGTGGTGACGTGGTGACATGGTGACGTGGTGCGGTGGTGACGTGGTGCGGTGGTGACGTGGTGCGGTGGTGACATGATGACATGGTGCAGTGGTGACGTGGTGTGGTGACATGACATGGTGACATGGTGATGTGCAGTGGTGACATGATGACATGGTATGGTGGTGCGGTGGTGACGTGGTGTGGTGGTGACGTGGTGCTGGTGCCCCTTTGCAGGGGCCATGGAGATGACAGGGTGTGCCTCAGTGACCCTGAGTTTTCTCACTTTTGTGATGGTTCCAATCGCCCATGTCCCTCTAAAGCGAGCTGTGAACAGTGGGCAACGCCGCGGCCAACCTGTGGTCGCACGTCCTGAGGCATCGGCCTGTCTCGGTGGCCGCTGCTCTGACTGCCCGACTCACGGGAAGTCCTCAGCACCCAGCCATGAAGGCCCCGGCTGCCCCTGCGGGCCTGGGGGGCTCTGGGGGGCTCCGGGGGCTCGCTCTCGGGGGGCTCCCAGAGGTAACAACGCGCCCCGTGGCCTCTGAGCCAGCCCAGGCCTGGCCGGTGGGACCCGAGCCCTGCCGTGGGAGTCCTGCCCCAGCGCCTGTGTTGAGTGGCCCACAGCTCCTCATGGGCAGGGTGGCCCTTCCCCTGCCGGCGCCGCTGTCCCCTGTGCCTTCTGGTCTCCTCCCCGAGGGCCCTGTGGGGAGACCCTAGGATTGTGCGGGACCCTTGTGCCTGCCCGGGAGGGGTGGGTGCCCTGCGCCCACGTCCTGGTGGCCGGGACGCAGCCCCAGGGCAGGGGCTGGGGTGGGGAGCAGGCCTGCAATTTAGAACACGCTTTCCCAAAGATCCATTTGTACAACAGGGAAAACATAGATTAATATGGTGATTTTTAAAAAGCCAGACGTGTTGAGCGAAAACAGACATTTTCACTCAAATTAGTAAGTGATGTGTGAAGGGAGAAAAAGCAGTCATGGAGGAGGGCTACCATTTCTGCAGAAGCATACTCCACACAGAAGAAGCTGGTTTCGTATTTGCATTTTGCTCATGGTATCCTGAAAATGCAAAGCATCACTTAAAACGCAGTCTCCCCACTCACCGGCAGGGGCCCCAGCAGGGGGGACTGGACCCCCAGGGCCCGGGGGCGGGAGCTGAGGGTGCTGAGTCAGCAGTATTTGGCTCGGCGGGACTGGGCTGCGGATGGGAAGAAAACGTGAATGCAGTGTTGTTTTTCTACAGGCGGATCATGCATCCCGGTGTAGCTATGATCTCACACAACAGCAGCTTTGCCTATATTGCCACCAAAAAAAGAAACTTAACTGAGTTTCTGCAGTAAGTGTTAGCATTTGATTGCAAATCAAAGAGATTTGAAATACAGTTCCCAGAGGGATGTGTGTCTTCTTTGGGGAAGAAAGCTGCCTTTGGAGCTGTCTGCCTGATGAGGTGAGGGTATCAGGACACGAGAGGCAGAGCTGCCCAGTAAATTCCTAGTCCATGATTTGTGCAGAGAACTTTGCTGCTGCTTTCATTTAGCACCTAATGAATTCATTCAGTTAGCAAATATTTATGATGTTAAACCTCTACTTGGGGCCAGCCGTGTGCCAGGATGAGAGGAGGGCTCTGTCTCCCAGAACCTGATCTTTCAGAGAAAACATTGTGAGCAAGTTAGTGGGCTGCACTACCCCATCTTCAGAGAAGCGAGAAGGGGAGTACTCGTCGAGTGGAGCTCTCAGGGGTCTGGGAATGCCTCCAGGAGGAGGTGGCCAGAAGTGCCTCCAGGGGAGGTGGTCCGGGAGTGCCTCCAGGAGGAGGTGGCCCGGGAGTGCCTCCAGGGGAGGTGGTCTGGGAGTGCCTCCAGGGGGAGGTGGCCCGGGAGTGCCTCTAAGGGGAGGTGGTCTGGGAGTGCCTGGGAGTACCTCCAGGGGGAAGTGGTCTGGGAGTGCCTCCAGGAGGAGGTGGCCCAGGAGTGTGTCCAGGGGGAGGTGGTCTGGGAGTGCCTCCAGGGAGAGGTGACCTGGGAATGCCTCCAGGGGGAGGTGGCCCATGAGTGCCTCCAGGAAGAGGTGATCTGGGAGTATGTCCAGGAAGAGGTGGCCTGGACCCAGAGGCCTGTGCACTGGGGGGAGAAGGGAAGGAGTGGGGAACTGTTCTAGGTGGAAGGAATAGCATACAAAGCACTGTGTTTTTATTTTGATTTCTTCCCCTTTTTTCTTACCCAGGAAATGAAAGGTTGAGGAGTTATATAAAATATTGTCCTGTTTTGACTAATTTTTAAAACCAACACAAAAACAGAACGATATACTATGCACAGCTGTGCTGCCGAGCAGGGCTCACTGCTGGATGTGCACAGACACCAATCCCACGACCCTGGGGTTTGCGAAGGGAGAAAGCTTTAGGGCAAAGCGGCTGTGCAAGGAGACCGGAGGCATGCCGCAGCCGTCCCCCGCCTCACAGGGGCTCAGGGCTTTTATGGGATTAAACAAACGGCGGTGGTGTTTGAGACCTAATGTAAGCATATTACGATTGGTTAGCAAGCATTCAAATAAAGGATTATAAGGGGTCTGTTATGATCGGATGGGTGTAGATTTGAATAAAGGATTCAAATTTTCAAATCAAGGACTGTAAGTTAGCTTATAGTGATTGGTTACTTAAGAATCCCGAGTTGAAGGGGAAAGGCTCACAGCATGCGCGTGGGTGAGGAGTGTCTGAGAACTGGGTGAACTTGTTACCATGGAAGCAAAGGGATGAGGGAGCATTTGGCTACGATAAAGTGAAGGTCAGGGGCTGCATCTGGGTGCAACAATATGCTAAACCGAGCAATAGTAAGTCAACAAATCAGCAGCTGTCGCAGCAGCGCGAGTCGCGGCCTGAGGTTGATTTTTGGCAGCCATGCAGCAGTTCCAGGGACATAGGTACATGTAAATATTCGGAACAGCAGGAAACCTGCTGAACTGGTGACAGTGGTTGCTTCGGGGGGGAAGAAATGGGCTTTGGGATGGTGACAAAGGAAGCCTCATTATTACCTCCTCCTCCGCTGCGAGCTCCCAGCAGCCCCTCCCCCCCACCTTTGGGGCTGCTGACCTAGTCTCCTGTGTCACTGAGAACGCAGGAGCAGTCAGGTGAGGCAGTCCACGCGCCCCCGGCCCCTGCCCCACAGCCCAGCTGCACCCACCTCCCCTCCGCTCACCGCTCTCCCAGGGCCAGCCCCCTCAAGGCCTTAGACCAGCTCCCCTCTCGCCTGCTCCAGCTCTATCTCCTTCCCTCCCACGTCATTAGATTTGCCTCTCTAAGAATCATTCTCAGCAGCATACAAGCATTTTAACAGCCCTCTCTAGAACCCACCTCCCCTCCAGCTGCCACCACGTTATCCTGTCTTCTATAAAGCCAAAACTCCTGGAAGGACTTGTCCCTATTCATTATGGCTAATTCCTCTCACCCCGTTTTCCCTTCTGCCTTCTTATCGGGCTTTGTCCCTGCTGCTGTCAGGGTCACCGGTGACCCTGCTCAACCTCTGGGTTACTAGATCCACTGTCCATTTCTCAGCCCTTGCCTTCCTGGACTTGCTGGCGGCACTTAGCTCAGCTGACCCAGCCTTCCTCACACATTCCCTCCTCTGGTCCTCTGGGCATCGTCCCTTTCGGTTGCCTCAGACTTTTTGTTTGTTTGTTTTTGTTTTTACTGACCCAGTCTCTATTGTTGATTTGACTTCAGATGACTCTAGTGTGTCCCAGGGCTCTAGCCTTAGACTTCTTCCCTTTTTAATCTGTACTCATCCACTCTCTGGGTGACCTAACCAAGTTTCATTGCTTTGAATTATCATCTATACAATTTATCCCTACAGCCACACAAATAGTCATTATTCATCCAAAGACAAGACAAATAAAATTACTTCAGTTTGAAGTTTTTCCTTGGCCAGGAATGCTTGCTTATACTTAGGATTACAGATGTGGTATCACTTTTTGTTAATATTCTGATCATGGGATCAATAGAGATTGCATGCAAAAAAACACAAAACAAAACAAAAGAGAAAACACTTTGCAATCGATATCTCAGTGAGAATTTTTCAAAATGAAGTTATATTTTCTGCTGTCAGTTTCTTAGGCTGTGACTTTGAAGCTTCAGATATTCACACCATTAAGATAAGCTCCCAGTAAGTGGATACAACTGTGGCAAAGCCAGAATCCCTCCACCAAAGCCAGAATCCCTCCACCCCGGGACTTCCCCACCATGGTTTATACCACAGCCTGTGTATCTGTGCTTGACTGTTGACACAGGAGGCAAGTAGCACTGCAACACCTCATTAAAACTTTTTTTTTTTTGTATTAGAGAAGTTGGGGGTTTACAGAACAATGATGCATAAAATGCGGATTCCCACACACCACCCCACCAGCAGCCCCTTGCACTGGTGTGGAACGTGAGTTTCAATTGAGGATAGCACTTTTTCATAATTGTGCTTTTTAAAAAAGAGTCGTTACCTTTGCTACAATTCATTAAAGATTCTTAAAATAGGATTATTCACTGTCACCCACAGTTTACATTAGGTGTCTTTTCCCCGTATGCCACCTTATTATTAACACCTTGTATTCGTGTCATGTTATTTGTTGTATTTTATGAAAGAACAGGCTTGTACTTGTACTGTAATGACAGCCCTTCGTCTGCGGTAGGGCGCGCTGTGTCATACAGTCCCGTGAAACACTTCATCTTGCCGTAGAAAGAGATTCATGGAACTGAACTCACCCACGGGGGGATGTCTTAATTTTAAAGTATCCATTGACCTTTGAGTCTGAGACAGTTAATTAAGATAAATGCAAACTGACCACCGTTTTGGTTTTTTTTTTTTTAAACCTCTGACCTTTGTCAAAGATAAGCTTTTACAGAATGAAATTCTTACACTATTCAGTGGGGTCTCATCTAGTTGAAAGGGTGAAACAAATATTATCAAGGCTTTTTGACTGAAAGACTCGACATTAAAAGACAGTGTGAACTAGGATGGAAATGGGCCTTTTGTAACCTAAGAACCCAACTACATGCTTTTGTGCCGTTTTTTCCCTACTTATTCAGGGAACAAGGAGAGAAGCATCATAAGAATTACATGAGGAAATTATGGTAAAATCTGAAGAGAAAGTGAAAGCTTATCATGTTCATTATTAGTGCATTGTGTTTAAAAGCTCCATGGTATATAAAGTTTTTATGTAGAAGACAAACAAAAAGACTCAGTGACTTTTAGAAGGGATGATTCAGTAATTACTCAGTTAATTTAATAAACGTAGGTTAAATCAGCTATAGGTAGCTGATTTGGATTTATCCAAGGACCCAAAGTGGTTTAGTTTTCTTTAAGTTAACTGCACAATTGCTACATAATCTCATCCAAATTTCATAGAACATTCTGTATATTGAGCTTGTCCTGTTGTGCTGTTGTGAGAAATGACATTGCTAACGTGTTTTTCTTTTTTGCTCAGCGATGCCTCTGGTGCCATGGCATTTTAGAATATACAACTGTATGCTAAGATCCAATCAGGACTGGTGTGCTTTGTAAGCAAAAACTTATCAGTAAGAATGACCCAATACTTTAGAGCTTTACTGAGATAACCTCTTAAGGAATAAGATCATGTACCCCAGAGAACTGTGGAATTTGTCGAAAGAGAATGAGCGTCTACATTTTATTAGGGCTGGGATAGCTTTCTGCAGCTCGGTTGAGATCCGAGGGCGGGAACAGCCCTGCTCTCATCGCTCGCTTTGGCAGTGGGCAGGAAGCGAGGCTGCAGCCTGGTTTTCATGACCCGGTTTCCGATGTGCTCCTTTCTCGGCAGGTTCCGGAGGGAAAGGTGGTTGTCCTCAATTTCCGATTCATAGACCTGGAGAGTGACAACCTGTGCCGCTATGACTTCGTGGACGTGTACAGCGGCCACGCGGGCGGCCAGCGCATCGGGCGGTTCTGCGGCACGTTCCGGCCTGGCGCGCTGGTGTCCAGTGGCAACAAGATGATGGTGCAGATGATGTCTGATGCCAACACGGCTGGGACCGGCTTCATGGCCATGTTCTCTGCCGCCGAACCAAACGCAGGAGGTACTGTCCCCACACAGTCGCCGCAGCCATGACGACAGCGCGCGTGCGCTGAGTGCGCGCATCAGGCATTGTTCTAGGCGCTTTATGGACCTTCATGTCTGTGATCTAAAGTTTAAGAGTGGTTCTTGGCAAACAGAGAGCTAATAAATGCCACTTAGCCATCAATACACCGTAAAAACATCAGGAAATCTTTAGCTCATATACATACTTGTAAAAATTCAAATAGGGACATTGATAGAGTAAAACTGTGAAGCTTCCCTATGAATGCACATGCGGTTATACCAGCACGCTCCTCCTCCTGGTCTAGTCCCTTCCCGAGGTAGCAGGGCCGGTGCTCTGCAAAGCCCTGTGTCCTGACTTGTGTGCGTGCGCCTTAACAAGCAGGTTTTCAGAAACGTACGTGGGGTCATACACTCGTGTTGCCCTGCAACTTGCTCTGTTCATTTAAGACTATGTCTTTGCATATTTTCATGTTCTTACACCTGGGCTGTGCTTGAAGCAAGTGAAACAAAAAGGCATCATGAGTCACAGAAGAAATCTTATAAGCTGTTTCAGCCAAGTACTGTCTAGTGAGCATTGTCTTTTAGAAAGTCTCAGGCACTTTAGCAGGTACCAAGAGGAGCTTAAAATTTATGACACGGGTAGTTATGTTGGTTTATAATCTTCTATCTGTTCAATAATTTAATCAACATTTGCCGATTACCTTATATGAGTCAAACACTTGAAACAAATTTGGAGTGATTGCTATCCTCCTCCGAGACCAAAGAAAATAAAAAACCACAGGACACAAAACCCTTTCCTTTCCCTTATCCCTCAAAATAAGCCATTTAGCTAAAACCAAATAAAAAACAAACCTTCACTAAACTGACAGAAGAGATGTTTTGAACTAAGACTCATGTAAATCACTCAAATTGTCAACCCTGTCCATAAAACTCAGGCACAGGCAGCCTTCATTTATACAAACTGCCATAAGAATAAAAAGTCAAGATACTTCACTTGAACAATATCTTCTCTCCCACCTCAAAAAAAAAAAATTAAAAAGAAACAGAAAAGGGAGGAAACTTGTAAAATAAAACTCCAAATTTAATTAAATATCCTAAAAAAAAAAACGCATTTGGAAATACAAAAAAAAGTTGTAACTGGAATTCAAAACTAAGGATAAATGGACGAAAAACACAGAAAGAAATGAAACAGGAGCTGATTGTACATAGGGAAGAAATGGAGGAAAAGGTCAAAATCATCAGAAATGAATGCTAAACTATAAGGTGCCCATGGAAGAACTGATTCAAATGAAAATCCAAAGAGGGGTATTGAAGTAAAACAGGAAAACAAATAAGAATGAAAAGAGAGAAAAGGGAGATAGAAAGGATCAGAGAGGAGAGAGAGAGAGAGAAGAAGAGAAATGGGGGGCATGGAGAAGAGAGAGATATTGGAGATGGAAATGGAAGGCAAGAAAAAGACCCAATTTATACGTAATTTCCTAAAAGAAGGAAAAACCAGTAGATAACTGATATTTGAAAGTGTAATCCAAGAAAACTGTTCAGAAATAAATGACATGGATCGACATGTTGAAAAGCCTACCGTGTACCTGGAAAGACTGAGTTACCATGATCAACCCTGAGACATATGCTGGCAAAACAATTAGACTTAATGATTACAGTTTAATGTGTTAAAGGAAAAAAAATAATTCAGGGTCTTTAGGCAAAAAGAACAACTAACTTATAGAGCCAAGAGAATTAGACTTGGATCAGACATCTGAAAAGCACACACCAAACAAGGCAACTCTGGAGCTGTATTTTTAAAAAACTCAAGGAAAAATGTGTGAACCAAAGATTAGATATCCAGACAGGCTTCAAATTCTAAGTCTACAGGAAAATGGTTGCAGATGTGAAAGAACTCAAAGTATATGGTGCCCATGAGCCCTTCTTGAGCAGCCAATTCAGAGATGAAATGATAACATCAGCAGAAAGACTCATGGTGAAATTTAATGTACTTAATTATAGAGCTAAGACCAAAGAAGAGGATGTAAGAATAATACGTAAATGTTTTACGGTTTCAAAAATGAAAGGAGAAAGGAGAGAGGAAAAAGAAAGTTGAGTAATCTTATTGATTTTTGAATAGGCAATAGGTGCGAGTCAAAGGACACCATAGAAATTAACAAACCATATAGTTAAAGAATAAAGGAAACAGAAGACTGATGACATTTTAAAAAGGTATCAGGTGCAAAGATAATCACTAATATAAAGCCACATACCTTTATAAATACCAAAGAAAGTTTTTTAAAAAACAGAGTAAAGAAAAATTCAAGTAGAAAAGGAAATACAACAAATAAAAATTTATACATAATAATTATAACACAAAGTGATATGACAGATTTGAAACCAAACATAAGAATCATACCAATAGATCTGAATGGGCTTAACTCACCTATTGAAAAAAAGTTATCACTTTGGCTCACAAACCAAGATGACTATATACTGTGTAAAAAAAGATACTTAAAGCGATTTAAAAGGCTAAAAACTAGAGATGGGCAAAGGTTTGCAGGGTAAATGGAAACAATAAGATAGCAGGATTTGCAATGCTGACATCACAGTAGGATTTAAGCCAAAAAGCCTTAAATGTGGCAAAGAAGTCCTTGGTAAAATGCTAAAAGCCTTCATTCACAATGAGGATACAATATGCATGAATATCTGTGCACAAATAGCAAACATATCAAGCACTTTCATGAACAGAAAATATAGGAAATTCAAGGAGGTATAGGAAACTGATAATAGGAGATAATAGGAGATCTTAACACATCAATATTACTAGGGGAGATTTTTTTTCTTCCTGTTCATACTGCAGAATGCTTTTCCTCTCCATTAAAAAAATTTTTTTTATTAATTTAAAAAGAAATTACAAGAAAGAAACACAAACATTCTTGATATATTCTCATTCCATTCTACATATATAATCAGTAATTCACAATATCATCCATAGTTGCACATTCATTATCATGATCATTTCTTAGAACATTTGCATCAATTCAGAAAAAGAAATAAAAAGACAACAGAGAAATAAAACAAAAACAGAAAAAAAAAATTTTACATACCATACCCCTTACCCCTTACCCCTCCCTTTCACTGATCACTAGCATTTCAAACTAAATTTACTTTAACATTAGTTCCCCCTGTTATTTATTTTTATTCCATATGTTCTACTCGTCTGTTGACAAGGTAGATAAAAGGAGAATCAGACACAAGGTTTTCACAATCACACAGTCACACTGTGAAAGCTATATCATTATACAATCATCATCAAGAAACATGGCTACTGGAACACAGCTCTACATTTTCAGGCAGTTCCCTCCAGCCTCTCCATTTCATCTTGGATAACAAGGTGATACCTACTTAATGTATAAGAATAACCTCCAGGATAACCTCTCGACTCTGTTTGGAATCTCTCAGCCATTGACACTTTGTCTCATTGCACTCTTCCCCCTTTTGGTCGAGAAGGTTTTCTCAATTCTTTGATGCTGAGTCTCAGCTCATTCTAGAGTTTTTCTCAATCCCTTGATGCTGAGTCTCAGCTCCTTCTGGGATTTCTGTCCCATGTTGCCAGGAAGGCCCACACCCCTGGGAGTCATGTCCCACATAGACAGGGGGAGGGCAGTGAGTTTGCTTGTCGTGTTGGCTGAGAGAGAGAGGCCACATCTGAGCAACAAAAGAGGTTCTCTTGGGGGTGACTCTTAGGCCTAATTTTAAGTAGGCTTGACCTATCCTTTGTCGGGGTAAGTTTCATATGACAAACCCCAAGACTGTGGGCTCAGCCTACAGCTTTGGTTGACTAGGGGAGATTTTAACAAAATAATAATATTAGGAGACTTTGATAGGAGTCTTTAACATACATTGTAAAATAGGACACTTGAGCACACCACTTTCAGTACAGGACAGAACGAGTAGATAATAATAATAATAAGAAGAAGAAAAAGTAAGGATATAGAGGAAAATTTTAATAAAGTCTTCATTTGATTTTATAGATCAAAGGGACACACTTTATTTCAAGAAAAACATATATAATAATAACCCCCAAGACCTATCCTGATGAAGTAAACAAACATTAATAATTTAAAACAAACACACAACAAACATACAAAAATACACCTAATGTTCTAGAGGCAGAAGTAAGGTTTATCTAATATTTTTCACTGATATATGCATGACAGAAGGCTGTAGAGCTCTATCTACAATGTTATAGGGAGAGGAGACTATGTCCTGATATTTTTATACCCAACCAAATGGCCTTTGAATTATGAGGACATCAGGCAGATGGTCTCAACCATGCCAGAACTTTAAAAATATATAGCATCCATGGGCCTTTCTTAAAAACAAACAAGCAAACAAAAAGGAGGATAAAATCCAATCAAAAGAAGAATTGAATAACTCATTAATGAAGAAACTTCAATAAAAGAATTGGTGGGGAACTTTTAACCCAGAATTCTAGTTAAAGAAATATAAATGTACTAACATTTAATAGGCAGTCAATTCAATTGAAATATGAAGTTGAAAAGTAAATAGTACATTTTCCAGCTTATGGTAGTGGTAGAATACATTGGCCAGACAAACCACCCTTAGATAAAAATTATAAAATCTGGACAATATATAAGCAAAAACAACTATTTGAAAGCATTGGAGAATTACCAAAAGCAGGCAGAAACTGCTACCCTTGAAAGATGAATTATGATGAGTGAGATTTGCAAATTTGCAGCCTTTTGCGTCTAGTCACTCTCTTACCTACTCCTGTCTTGGGCAGTACTGCAACAATACTGGCTTGAGATTCTTCAGAGGACAGAATCTGGAACTGACAGAGCAGCCAGAATGTTTGGGAAGATGTCTGGAAGGCAGGGAGCTTCAGAAATGTTGAAGCACAAAATCCATATGTAAGATCCACCCAAATCTATGGGCTGCAGCTACGTTACAGAAATATGAAGGCAATCCCACGGGGGCTGGCAAAAAAGCATGACCTGAAAGCTGAAAGAACTGAGTGGTGAGTACAGCTGCTGCCCTCTGCCAGGGAGACAGGCTTTGGAGTTTGAGTCCAGACAAGTTAATTGCCCATTAGTACAAAAATCATTTTTCATAGAACATAACAGAATCTAGAGTCTTTTTAATGTATTAATCATAATGTCCAGAATCCAATAGAAAATCCCTAGAAATGAAGAAACAGGAATAAGTGACCTATATTCAAGAAAAAAATCAGTCAATAAAAACTAACCCCAAGATGACTGAGATATTGCAATTAAACACTTTAAAGCATACTTACAAATATGTATAAGGACTTAAAGAGAAATATATCAACAATAATTAAACAGATAAGATAGTCTCAGCAGAGAAATAGGTATTATATAAAAAGAGAACAAAATGGAAATTCTAGAGGTGAAAAATATAGATCTGAAATTTAATATTTAATTGATTGGTTTACAAACAGATTGGAGATGATAGAAGAGTCAGTGAACTTGGATAGAAATTATCCAATGTGAAGAACCTAGAGGGGAAAGGTTGAAGGAAAGGAGCATCACAGACCAGCATGACAATGCCAAATGGTCTAATATATGTGTAAGCTGAGTCCCAGAAGAGAGTGATAATAGTGCAGAAAAAAATAATTAAAGACATAATGGCTGGAAACAACCCAATTTCAGTGAAGAACAGCAATTGATAGAAGTAAGAAGGTCAACAAACTCTAAACAAGATAAACAAAAATGAAGGCACACCTAGGTGCTTTATAATTAAACTGTAGAAATCTAAAGATAAAGACAAAATTTTGAAATCAATCAGACAGAAAATTACATACAGAGGAAAAATGAATGACAACTGCGTTTTAATCAGAAACAATGGAGGCTAGAAGAGAGTGGAAGAACATTTTTAAATTGCTAGGAAATAACTGTTAACCCTGAATTCTATAACTAATCTTCCAAAATGAGATTGAAATAATTTTTTTCAGATAAACACTATAAATGTCTGAAAGACAATTTTAGAATTGAACCACAATAAATATTGAGGGAAGTTCCTCAATTTGAAGGGAAATGATACCAAATGGTCACACAAAGGTAATGGAAGGAATGAAAGTCACCAGAGATGGTAAACATAAAAGGTGATATATTATTTCCTTTTCTTCACTTAATTTCTTGACATGTCTCTGCTCAAGACAACATCAAAAAGAAACACTATTGTGGAATATATAATATATTTGATGTAATTCAGATGACAACAAAAGAACAAAGGATAGAGAGATAAATGGAAGTGTACTGTGGTGCACACACATACAAGACATGAGAAATTACAAAATTAACTCTAATTAGATTGTGATAAGCTAAAGGTACATATAGTAATCCCTAAAGCACCCCCTAAAATGGTACAGAGCTAAAAGAGGATTAAAATAGAATACTAAAATTTTCAGCTAACCCAGAAAAGGCACGAAAGGAAGAACCGATTGGAGTAAAGAACATTTGAGGCAAATAGAAAAATAATAGCAACATAGCAGATTAGATCCGAGTATACTGTTGAATAAATTAAATGTAAAATATTAAATATTCCAATTAGGAGACAGTGATTATCAAAATGGATGAAAAAAGCAAGATCCATCTGTATGTTATCTAAAAGAGCAGCACTTGAAATACAAAGACACAAATCAGTTGAAAACAGAAGGATGAAAAAATATGTACCATATAAATCTCATCAAAATTAAAACTAATACTTATAAAAAGATGTTAGAAAGATAATCAGATAACTATAGAGTAGGAGAAAATACGTGCAAAAATATCTGATAAAGTACATGTAACCAGAATATATAAAGAATTTATACAACTCAACAAAAGGTAGGCAATCCAATACATATAAAAATGTGAGAAACACTTGAACAGTGCTTCTGTTCAATAAAGATAGCCAAAAAGTACATGAGACAGTGCTCAGTATCATTCAACATCAGGGAAATGTAAATGGAAACCACAAGGAGATGCCATCACACCCCCAGAGTGGCTTAAAAAGCTGGCACCACCAGTGGTGTCAGGGCTGTGGGGCAACCACTGCTCTCATGTGAAAAGCATAAAACAGTACAACTTTGGAGTAAGTTTCGATAGTTTTATAAAGTTAAACATTATATGTACTCTTGGCCTAGCAAGTCCATTCCAAGGTACTAGTCAAGAGAAATGAAAATACATGTCCACAAAGAGATCTGTACAGAAATGTCCAGAGCAACTTCATTCATAATAGCCCTTACCTGGAAACCACCAACATTAGCATTGATAGGAAAACGGATGAACGAATTGTGGTGTTTACAGATAACTGAATACGACTCAGCAACAAAAGGATTAAACTATCAATACCCGCAGCAGCATGAATGAACCTCTTAGACGGTATGCTCAGCAAAAGCAGCCAACACGGAAGGGAAGAGTAGATACAATATGATTCCATGCACATGAAACTCTAGAACAAAACTAGTCTAAGATGAAAAAATTCAGGGAAGTAGTGGGCTATCCAGCAGATTGAGTGGGAAGGACACAGAAATTTCCTAGGAGATATAAATGTTCTCTGTTGCAGTAGGAGTACAGCTTACACAGGTATACCCATTTCTCAAGTTTGTTCAGCTAAGACTTGTGCATTTGAAAGTATTGAATTTACATCTCTCACCCTGCATCATCGTCATCAGGCAGGTGGTGGGGATGGGGTGGAGATATCGATGAGAAGAAGGGTAGAATGATGATACTGGTTGAAACTGGGTGGTGGATACATGGGAGTTCACTATCCAATTCTCTCTATTCTGTATATATTTGAAATTTTCCATTAGTAGAAATTAAAAAGAAATTATTTCAACCTTAATTTTTTTCACACTACAATAGCTAATTTTATTTTTTCAAGGACTGCTATTGCAAGCATTAAGTCAAGCATTTGCTTTGATTTCTGTGGCCCAAATTCCCATATTGAGGAAGATACAAGCAAACTGTGATCCATGTACATGGATGCTAACTAATGGCTCAAGGTTAATCACATTGCAGTTCTTAAATTTCTACAGCACAGAACTCAAATGTCACAGGTCCTTTAGGTCCTTCTGAATGTCCCTGAGGGTATCTGCACTCTTCTTGAGTTGAACAACTTCATCATCCTTCAGCTTCTGTTTGATAACACTGGTCAATCCCCGAGCACCCAGGATATATGGAAGGCTTAAGAAGACTTCGTTCTCAATGCCATACATCCCCTTCACTATTCTTGACACTGGACGAATCCTGGATGGATTCTTGAATATGGATTCAATCAGATCAGCCACACTTAATTCAGTAGCCCAGATGCTATATCCTTTTAACTTGATGACTTCATAGGCACTTTCAACAACCATCTTATGCACTTCCTTCCAGTTTTCACTGTATTATCTGTTCCCATTTCTGGATTCAGTTCCTGGAGAGAAACTCTTGTACATTCACTCCGCTCCACACAGCTATGCTTGAGTGTCCATGTTCTCCCAAAATTCATCCATGGCAGCTGCTGGGATGAATGCCAAGTTTTTCAGCCATAAGCTAACAAAATCTAGCAGAATCCAGATTGCACCCACTTTCAATCACATGGTGCCTGGGTAATCCACTTAGTTTCCAGGTAACATATGTTAGAATAGCCACTGGGTTGGAAAACTACAATCACAATGCAATTGGGACTGTACTTGATGATCTGAGGAATAATGAATTTGAAGACATTAACATTCCTCTGAGGCATGTTGGGGCGATTCTCCCCCTCTTGCTGACAGCTACCATGACAGTCTTAGAATTAGCAGTCACAGAGTCATCTTTCTCTGCCACAATGGTAGGTGTCTGAAGAAACAAGCTTCCGTGCTGCAGATCCTTCATTTTGAGTTTATCTCCCAAAACATCCACAAGGGCAAGTTCATCAGCCAGGCCAGAGACTTTCCAAGAATGCAGATGGTACCTGCCACACCAACTTGTCCAACAGCCACCACAGTGATCTTATTGTTTGGGGCTGTTCCCTCTTCTTCTGCAACTGGCGCAATTAGTTTTTCCCTAAGAGTGGCCACCGTGCACAGGAGGAGGACAGGGCTCTCAGGTCGGCTCTGCAAGTCCAGTGGCGAAGACAAAGTCTCAGCCCCAATTTTTAATAATACACTTTCTTAAATTTAGAGATTTCTTTTCAGAATGACTATCTTCTGTGTCAAAGAAATATTTTGTTAAAGTGTAATTCCTTTAGTTTCAAGTCAGCTCTTTTTTTTAGTTAAATAGTAAATTTACATTTAGAACTTTGTAATGATGTAATATGATGTGCTCCCCCACCAATATGATGTTTTGTCAAATATTAATCATGGTTAGGTTTGGGTTGTGGGAGTTGGAGTTATTTTTCACTTTCTTTTTTATGCTTTTCTGTATTACTGAACATTTATAAATATGTACTTTTTTACAAACAAAAATTATTCTGAAATATTATTAAAGATGTGTAGCATCAAAGTTCTCTAGTAATAAGTGCTGCCTAATCAACTAATTCAAACTGCATCCATGTGCTTGGATTTTTTTAACCCTGTTAATAAATACCCTACTGGGAGGTCCTAAAAATCTCTATGATTTGACGAACCTGCATTCTTTCTGAGTACATGTCATGTTTCTTGTCTTCACCTGACACTCATGCACACGCACACACACACATGCCGTGGCCCTGGCTCTACCTCTTCACTCTCTTATGCTGATGTGATTTGTCAGGTGAGAGCATCGCCAGCATTCAGTGTGGGGGGTGTTTGTTGGGCAGACAATGTAAACGCTTTTAAGAGAAATTCTAAGAGTGTCTGCCAGTGCCTTTACTTGCTATGCTATCACCTGACTTTCCAAGTTCCTAATCTGCACGTGATTCGGTTGCTGTGACGTGTGTCAGGTGTAAACTTGTTGTGCTGTATTTAATTTCAGGGGACCAGTATTGTGGAGGACGCCTTGAAGGACCTTCTGGCTCTTTTCAAACCCCTAACTGGCCAGATCGTGACTACCCTGCAGGAGTCACTTGTGTGTGGCACATCCTAGCTCCAAGGAATCAGGTAAGAATCCCGGGAGTGGGAAGAGAACATGCAGGTGTGAACTGCTCAGGCTGTGCTAGGGACCGAACTGTCCATGAACCTTGTGGGGTTTGGTAGAGCTAAGGGTGCAGGGAGGGGAAGGCCTGCTGGACTTAGGTTTTCCTTCCTAAGAAGACCCAAATTTAAGCTGTCCTTTGCACTATTTGACTTGCAAAGTCATGGATTGAATTCTCTAATATATAATTATAATTTTCAAAACAGTTTGTAAAATGCAAATAGCATGCAAATCCCATGTGAGATGTCTTTAAACCTGTGGAAGGTAAGGCAGGGCCCTGCCAGCAGCAGGGCCTAGCTGGGAAGATAAAATCCCCAGATGCATGCTCATTTCCATTTCCAGTTATCGTTTGCTCATGTAGCAGATGCATCAAGTCCTGAGAATAATAATCATAGTCGCCGAGTCAGAAACAGTCCGAGCAGAGCCAGTGTAAAAGCCACCTTGCTTCTTCAAAAGGACAAAGTGTCTGATGTGAAAGCTGGTCTGCTTTGGTCTTTTTGTTTTTTGGGGGATGATTGGGCATAATAAAGGTTGTGTTGGTTCCGCACAGAAAGTTTTATTCATTGCTTGAAAACGATCAGCAGAGAAAGTCTAGTTTGCCAGTATTTATCACTTTGTGGTTATATGAATTTTTGCCCTTTCTGGGACCATTTTCAGATATTAATTACAGGATAGAACTTGGCATAGGAATAGGCAAGCTACTTTGTGTTGTAAAAGTTATTATTATAAGCACTATAGACTTTAATACAAATACTATATCAGGTGAGCATTATGATATTGTTTAAAAAACAGTTTCTAAATTGATCTTTCATACGGCTTGCACAAATACTTCTATTAATTTTTTAATAGAAAATTAATTCTTCAGGCAAACATACTACATGAGTTAGTGATTTAAACATGCACACACATATGCACTTTGATCATATTCCCAAAACTCAGCTTTATTCTTAAGAAGAAAAATATGGTCTTTTTTTTAATAGTGAAAGATTCTATAAATCTATTGGACATTTTATAGTTTAAAATAAAATTAAACATTACATTTCTCAAATTTTAACCATTATATCATTCCTTGAAATTGTCTTGGTTGCTCTTCTTTCAGTGTCACTTTTAAATGTGTAATTAGAATAAATACTCTCAACTTAATTATACTTGCAAATTACAATTCATCATCTCTTTTCCTTTGTTCTTCCCTTTGATTATTAAAATTTAGGGTTGGGTTTTATTTTACTAACATGATTTTTGGCTTCAGCCAATTGAGGTTTTTGGGTTTTTTTCTAACTTTCTACTTTGAAATACTTTCAAACTTACAGGACAATTACAAAAATAACACAAACCCTATAAAGAGAACTCCAGCATCCCCCTTTTCCCCCCAGATACCCAGGTCCAGCAATCTTAAAATTTTGCCACATTTACAGTATCATTTTATCTTTCCATCTGTCTATATGTAGATATATCCTTCTGTC
Organism: Myrmecophaga tridactyla; assembly: GCA_004026745.1. Classification (NCBI taxonomy): domain Eukaryota; kingdom Metazoa; phylum Chordata; class Mammalia; order Pilosa; family Myrmecophagidae; genus Myrmecophaga; species Myrmecophaga tridactyla. The sequence continues at coordinate 52,392 of PVIY010008619.1, read as the reverse complement.
TGTCTGCCTTGCTATCTATTTCTTAATTCATTTTCTGAACACTTAATACTGTGATGTACATTCCCTAGGAATGAGGATGTTCACTTATGTAACCATCTTAAATGCACTTATCAAGTTCAGGAAATTTAACATTGATGTAAAACAGTCTATATTCCAAGTTTCTCATATGTCCGAATAATGAGCTTTTGTGTTTTTTCTCCTCCCTTATTAGATTCCATCCAAGATCTTGTATTGCATTTGTCATTGTCTCTTTAGTTGCTCTTCCATTTTTTAAAATTGTGTATATATATATATACACACACACACACCTGCTACGTGAACTTTCCCATCTCAATGACCTCCAAGCCTACTGTTGAGTGGTGTTGAGTGCAGTCACAGAGCTGCAGTGCTCTCACCATCTTCCTTCTCTTACACTTTCCCGTCTCCCCAAACAGAAGCCCTATACCTATGATGTGTTATCTCCCCACTTCCCCTACCCCCAACCCCTGCCAAACTGTGTTTTACTTTCTGTCTTTATGAGCTTGTATACTCTCCAGCATTTTTTGAAGTTCCCACGGGGCTTAAATTTAATATCCTGAATCTGTAACAATCTCATTTGCTGAGCTATCACCTTGCTTCAGTAGTGCACCTGCCTATGCCCCATACCCCTCTTCACCCCACCTTTGTGAGTTCTTGTACAGATTCCATGTCTGTATTTATGAGCCCAAAACCACTGATTTATCATTACATTTCATAGATTTGCATTTTAGAACTTGTAGAAAGAAAGAAAGTGGAGTTACAAGCCAAAACCACAATAGTATTGGTATTGGCCTTTATATTTACTCATGCTGTTACCATCAGCTCTTCATCTCTTCCTGAGGCTTTGATCTATTGGCTACTGTCCTTCCCTTTCAGCCTGCAGAACCCGCTGTAGCTTCTCTTGTACGATGAGTCTAGTGGTGACAAACTCCCTCAGCTTTTGTTTATCTGGGAATATCTAAATTTCACTCTTATTCTTGAAAGACAATTTTGCCAGATATAGAATTCTTCATTGGCAAATTTTTTGCTTTCAGCACTTTAAATGTTACCTTACTGCTTCCTGCCTCCATGGTTTCTTAAAAGAAGTTAATCCTGTCGAGGCTTCCTTGTACATATATTGCAGCTTTCAGAATTCTCTCTTTATCTACAGCATTTGACAGTTTTATTATGATATGTCCCAGTGTGGCCTCCTTGGATTTATCCTGCTTGGAGTTCGTTGAGCATCTTGGATGTGTATATTCATGTCTTTTGCTAAATTTGTGAAGTTTTCAGCAATTATCTCTGAATATTCTCTCTTCCTCTTTCTTTCTTCTCTTTCTGGGACTCCCACAGTGTGTATATAAGTAGGCTTTCTGGTGTCCCACAGGTTCCTCAGACTCAATTCACTTTTCTTCCTTCTTTCTTCTCTCTTCTTCACTCATATCACTGTGACAGAGGCTCTAGCTGGTACCTGTGCTCCTCGCCTAGCAGGGATTAATGCCCATTTGTTTCCCTGCGGCAGCAGAGGAGGGTTGTCTTCCCACCTGCCACTCGGCGAGAGGGGTGGCAGCTGTGTGGGTAGGATGCGTATTTACGATCCCAGAGAGCTTTCCTTTGATTCACACATTGGAGGTGCTCCTGAAAAATCTGCTTGTAAGGGGAATACATAGACACTTCTATCAGCTTGAATAATTTAGGGATACTATTGTTGGTACTAATGTAAAAAAATGAACATATTTAAGAATCTTTTTTAAATTTTTTATATTTAAGAATCTTAACATCAATTTAGTGTATCAGTGCTTCTGTGCAATCTCTTCAAAGTTCAGTCACTTCACCAAGCACGCTGTGCTCAGTATGCACACTTTTCAAACACTTCAAAAAGACGTCACCATTGATTCACTCTTCCCTGAACCTCTAGCCCTGTAAATTTTGACCCCTTCATATGTGCAGGTAATGTCGGCACCTTCTCTTGAGAGAGGAACAAATGAACCCCCATCTCTCTCTCACACACACACACACACACACCAATATAGAGGGCATCTTAGATGACACTTCTTATTTGTGTCAGCTTTCTCTGTGGAGAAGAGTGAAGTTGGCACATAGGCCCTTCTCACACCAACACACTCCAGTCACAATCTTAATATAGGATGCCAGGGTTATATAGCATTTTCATACTTCTGTAGCTCCCAAGTTTAAGATCCTAACCAGGGTGGATCTGAGTTGAGATGATATTTTGGAGTAATTAGAAATAAAGGAATAAGAATACCACGGTTTTGTTAACTTATACAAAGTATGCAGCAAGAAAAATCATTTTAAATAGAATGAATCCTTTTTTTTTTACAAAGGACAGACATGGTGCATTACAAATCTGGGGAAAGGAAGAATTCGTTTAAGGTTAAGCAGCGGTGCTCTTTTTTTTTGGCATGGGCAGGCACTGGGCAGCAAACCCGGGTCTCCGGCATGGCAGTTGAGACTCCTGCCACCGAGCCACCATCGCACCGCCCCAGTAGCAGTGCTCTTTTGACACTTCTAATGTTGCTCTCTCTAAAGCTCATAGAAGTCAGGTTTGAGAAGTTTGACGTCGAGCGGGATAACTACTGCCGCTATGACTATGTGGCCGTGTTTAATGGTGGAGAACTCAACGACGCCAAAAGGATTGGAAAGTACTGTGGTGACAGTCCACCCGCGTGAGTAGCACCTGTTTACCTCACTGATGTTTTAGTGCTCTAAACTTGCTTCTTATTAAATTACCCAATTACCTTTTTTTTTCTGGAAGTTTTTCTTGTTATTGTGGTCTACTTAACAAACTCTAGGGTTCTATGAAAGTGGTGTCCCACCCAGGCGTCAGCCCTATACAAGAGTAGCCCACACAGAAGCTGAAGCTTTCCACACGGTGTGCGTAGAGAGGCCTGCCAGGCAAATAGGGAAATGGAGGCAGAGCTGGTGAGGCCCTGGGGTCGGATGCTGAGCCTGATGCTATGCAAATATTCAAAGAAAAATGATCATTTTTTTCTCAAATTGCTTGATAAATTTGCATTTAAAAGGATATTATTTTTAATTATTTATTTTTATTGACATATGTTATATATTAACATACCATCTAATCATCCAAAGTGTACAATCAGTGGTTCACAATATCATCATATAGCTGTATATTTATCATCACAATTGACTTCTTTTTTCTTTTTTGTGAAAAATAACATATATACAAAAAAGCAATACATTTCAAAGCACATTGCAACAATAAAGCAATATATTTCAAAGCACATTGCAACAATTAGTTGTAGAACAGATTTCAGAGTTTGGTATGGGTTACAATTCAACAATTTTAGGTTTTTACTTCTAGCTGCTCAAAGGTACTGGAGACTAAAAGAAATATCAGTATAATAATTCAGCAATCATACTCATTTGTTAAGCCTGACGTTCTCCGTATAACTCCACCATCACCTTTGATCTTTCTCCCACTCTTTAGGGGTATTTGGGCTATGGCTATTCTAACTTTTTTATGTTCGAAGGGGCTGTTGGTAATATGGGAGAGGGGGATAGGACTATGTGATGTTCTGGAGAGGCTGGGCCCTCTGCTTTCAGGACTCATCTGGTCCAGGGACCCATCTGGAGGTTATAGGCTTCCGGAATGTTAGCCTAGTGCATGGAACCTTCATAGAATAGTATATATTACCCTAGGTGTTCTTTAGGGTTGGCAGGTTATGACAGGTAGCAGTGTCTAGCTGAAGCTTGCGTAAGAGCAACCTCCAGAGTAGCCTCTCGACTCTGTTTGAACTCTCTCTGCCACTGTTACCTTATTAGTTACACTTCTTTTATCCCTTTTGGTCAGGATGGCATTGTTGATCCCATGGTGCCAGGGCCAGACTGATCCGTGGGAGATGACTCCCAGGGAGTTTTTCACCCCTGGACGTCTTGTCCCACATAGCGGGGAGGGCAATGGTTTCACTTGCAAAGTTGGGCTTAGAGACAGAAAAGCCACATCTGAGCAACAAAAGAGGCCCTCCAGAACTAACTCTTATGCATATAAAAGGATATTATTTTAAAAGCAACAGAAATACACAGTATTCAAGAGTAAATGTAATACATTTTTAGAGAAAATTATAAAACCTTGCAAATACATTTTTAAAAATCTAAATAAATAGAGCTATATATCTGATCTGAATAGGTAGACTAAAAATCATTTTTCAAAAATATCTAAATAGAAATCTACACTGACTGCCCATTAAACCTGACAGTCTGATTCTAAAGTAGGCATGGGTGTGAGATGGGGGGTGGAGGTAGGGAACCAGGACAGTTCTGAAGGAGAGCCTGACAGGATACCTACCTTACTATGTATTAGTCATATCAGAAAACTGTTTAAATTAACATGGTGTGGTTTTAACTGACCAGTGAAAGGGCCTAGAGAGGTCAGAGATGGACTCGTGTCTGCAGAAATGCCACAGTTCACGGAGCCACAGGTTTTCAGGGGAAGGGTGACCCACCCGCCCCACCAATGAAAAAGAGTGGAACAAATTTTTATTCATCTGGGGAATGAAACTGGATTAACATCTAATGTCACAGAGAAATATCGATTATAGAAGGATTGGGAACTTAAATGATAAAGTTTTAGAAGAAAATGTTGGAGATATCTTTTTGACTTAGGGTGTGGATGGATGTCTTAAGATACTAAAAGCCCCTTGCATACAAGAAAAAGATTAATAAATTTTATGACCTTAAAATTAATAATTTCTGCTATACAAAGGCATCTTAAAGGGAGCGAAAAAAGAAGAGGGCTGCTTCCCTCATGGAAAGCACGACGGGCAGGAGGGGCCTGTGGTGGGCATCCCCACAGCCTCCCGGCTCCGGCTGAGCCTCACGATGCTGCTGCAGGGCTCAGTTCACACACGTGGTTCCCACGGGCCGGGCCTCCACGAGATGCTGGGATGGGCCGACGGGTGAGAACCAGGAAGGAGTGCAGTGCGGGGGGTGGCGAGGCACATGGGAAATGGGCAAGGAGACGAGGTGGGTGGGGAGACGGGGTGGGGCGCCGGGGCCCCGAGTCCTAGCTCAGCCTAGGCAGGTGGGGGGAGTGTGTGGGGGCTGGGGGGGAGATGGTGAGTCTAAAGCTGCATCTGAGGAAGAGCTAGGGCTGGAGAAAGGGGGGAGGACGAGCTCATTCTGCCCAGAGGGGACCATGTTCGTGCATCCCCGGAGTGGGGGTGATGCTGTTTGTGGGCCTAGGGGAGGTGGGGCAGGAGGGCCAGGTGGGCTCCTTGTCCTTTAGGCTGGGCAGGCTGGAGGCACAGGGGTGACAGACCAGTGGCCCTGCACCCATCTGGAAGCAGGAGCCGAGTTAGGGGAGTAGGCTGCTGCAATGCTCTAGGCAGGAGTCAAGGAAGTTCTGAAATAGGGCAGGTGGCAGGGATGCAGAGGAGGATGTGGACTCAAAGTGACTGTTTAGGAGGCAAGGTTGGTGGGATGGCGGCTGACTGGCTGTGGGGAGTGAAGGCGGAGGGAACTGCGCCACCATAGGGCAGAGACAGCTGCCGCCACAGCCCCAGGAAACAGGAACAGCCTCTTCTGCCCGTGCCTGGGATCTGCCAGGGTACAGCAGATCTAAGTGATTGCCTTTTGCCTCTCGAGGGACTTGTAATATTAATTTGCAGAGGCACCCCCTGGCCCTCAGCACATTTGTGGCACAGGGATGCTGTACCATTTATACTAAAGCTCAGGAGGGGCACATAAGGAAAATATTTGTTATTGAAACTCTTCCTTAAGAAAATTCAATTTCAGATGCAATGCCTCTAAGGTCAGCTCATAGACAAGGCAGTGAGTGATCACCATAGTCAGAACATCATGCCTGGAAGGCTGACCTGGATGGGCCTTGGGTTTCTTTCACTGCCAACTATACATATAATTTTATAATTTTTTAAATAATTTTATCTCTTTAACAAGATTACCATGTTTTATTTGTAATTTTCGGTGAGAACTGTGTTCAGTGCACTGTTTTTATATATTTAATAGAATGTGTCTTTGTGAAGCAAGATAGAATTTTGGTGTTAAAGGCTTGATTCTCAGAAGCTTTACTTAAATGACTTCGGTCATTTTTTGTGACCGGAACTGTAACTGTAGGTCATAAAGCTTCCTCTTAGGTATCCCTTTGCACATAAAATAATAACTTTCTGAACAGAAATTACTTCCTGGACAGAAAATTCAGGACAGAAGAGAGCCTGCCATTTTCTAACAGGTTAGGCCTGTTACAGCCCCACTCCCACCCCCATGCAGAGTGGCCGGCAGGAGGGTGGGAATGGAATCGAATGTTTGCTGGGGATGCTGTGAACAGAGGCTTCTATTTCAGGCATGCACCCGAGCACCCATAAGGATGAATTGGAAGTCCCATCAAGCCCCACCTGGCTTTGTCATCCCTGGGTGGCCAACCACCAAAATGACCCCCGTCATGGGTGTAAAAATCTGTCCATCGGATTCTCTGTGGCCAGCGTCCCTCCCCCTGCCCCCAGCCAGAATGGACCCAAAGTCTTAGTTCAAAGAGGCTGTGGTGTTCCCAAGTCAGGTCGAACACGGAGACGCATGGGGAGAACCAGCCAGGGCTCCGATGTGCCCATCGGTGATAAAATCTACCACAGTCTCTAGAGTCACCTGTGCTGGGTCCAATCCTGACTCTCCCAATACCAGCTGTCAGACCTTGGCAAATCCCTTTAAGTCTGAACTCTGGCCACCTAGTCCATCAAAAGGAGATGATAATGAGGTGGTTGTGAAAATGGAATGCAGCACTTCACAAAAATCACAGAGCTAGTTTGAGCAAACACCCGGGTAATCCATTCAGCCCCCCTGCCTAATTAATTATACTACTTAATACTATTAGTATTAATAGTTAGTAGACAGAGATTTCCATCTTTTTAAGTGTTTTAGCCTTAAAGTTTAAACAAATGATAACTGATCATCAGAAATTAATTGAAAACCAGAAAGCTTCATATTGCAGAGAGATATCTCTTAAAGTTTTGTGATATATATAATTAAAAAACAAACATATTTTTCTTCTTTTAGGCCAATTGTATCTGAGCAAAATGAACTTCTCATTCAGTTTTTATCAGATTTGAGTTTAACCGCAGATGGATTTATTGGTCACTACAAATTCAGGCCAAAAAAGCTGCCTACAACTACTGTACTGCCCATCACCACCACACCCCCTATAACTACAGGTAAGTTTTTCTGTTTTGAAGTTTGTACACAAACTTCAGGAGTATAAGAAAAATTATTTTGAAGTAGAAAAAGAAAGGAAATTTACTTGAAGCTAAAATAATTTGAATAGATTAAAAATTATCTGATAATCATAATGGAACAATATGATTCCATTAATAAAAGAAAGGCTTAAAGGTCAGAGAATGCTCATAAGTTAATAAATTTTAAATGTCACCAAAGAAAATCATGACCATTTAAAAATTGCTAGAAAACCTCTTATGGCCACAAATCATTATAAGCCTAAATTTTCTTTCCTGGTGCTTACACAATCATGATTTTCTTTTTATTACATAGAGTTGTGGTATTTTAAGGTTCTAAAAATCTTGATACTTGAGCCTTGATACATACCGTTTCCACATCTACCAATATTCCAATATTTGAATCTTCTCTCTAAAATGTCATAAAAATATATTATTCTTTCAAATTGGAGTAAATCAAACAAAAATGTAATTCAGATAGAGATATCCTCTGATACAGCCAGAGCCAGCCTCGATGTGTTACAGAAACAGAGGGACTCTCTGCTCTAGGGGAGCATTTGATGTATGAGATAGAGGCAGACGTGGGTCCCTGGGTCACTGCCACCCCACTGGGGTTTCAGGCCTCAGATCCAAAGATCTAAATCCAGGGAGATGAAAAAAGTGGAGTGGGAAGACCTGAGGCTGAGACAGGGAGCAGGCCTGAACAGGCCTGGCTTTCATGCCTACCGTTTCCCACATTGCCCGATAAGGCAGTTTAAGGCAGTTCTGGGTGGGTGCTTCCAGAAGGGCTGATTTTTCTACGCTGTCCACACGTGAGCCGCCTGTGACCAAGCATCACTGCTGTGCTCACCTGGACTCCCTGTTCTTTCCAGTGAATTACGTGCCACCCCCAGCAGCCTAGTGGCTCCTCAGCTCTCATCGCCAGTTCTAAACCTTCTGTGGAACCGCAGACACGGATTTTCAATTATTCCCTAGACATTTCCAACTACTAGATGTTTAAGTGAAAGCATATAAAATTCAACGTATTTTTATCACCATATTTTCCATCTTAAACCTGCTTCTTCCCGTTTTCCCAAGCCTGGTCCACAGCTTGGCTTCCCTGTCTACCTCCCAACCTCATGCCCTCCCCACCCCCCCAAGGAGACCAGTAGTGGGCAGAGAACCCAGGAACTCAAGTCCCTTCATGTGCTGTGGCAGCCCCTTCACACTCTGTCCCCAGCCTCTTGAGCTTTATCCTTAGACCCTACCTTGGGCCCTAAGCATTCTGGTTTTTATACCAAGTTCAGGGGAAGTTGTTGATGGTTGGAAGCAAAGTCCAGGATTAGGTTTGCGTTTTACAGAGCCCACACTGGCCACAGGGAGGAGACTGGACTGTGGGGGCCGTGAGGCTCAGCAGGTTGTGTGGCTGTGGCTGAAATCAGAGTAGTCAAGAGACGAATGGGTGGTAGTGACTGGCTGTGGTGGCTAATTAGGGAGGGGCCAAAAATGTCTCCCACTAGGCTTCTGGCCTGCACAAATGGTTGGACAGTGTTACTAGTTACTGAGATAAAGGACTGGGCTTGGGGGTGGACTTATGAGTGGATTTATGAGACAACCCAACTCCGGTAAATAGGGTAGCTCCAAAGCAACCAACAAGCACGAGCCCAAGACAAGACACAGGCCCAGGAAAGACATGGAGAAGCCTGCACTTGGCATTTGCCTTGGGTAGACTCCTCTAATAGGATGTCTGACACTCAAGAAAATCTCTGTCATATCACCAGCTGTTTACAAATTCAAGAGACAGACATCTCAAGTAATTAACCCTAGAGTTAGCATACTAACAGAGTAAAATGTACAGTGTGCAGCAGAGTACAAGACAAACTGAGAAACCGGAAATGATGAACCTCAAAAGGAAGACAATAAAAATACAGAAAACACCAACTAAGAAGACCAGACTGTGGAAATACCAAAGATTTTAAAAGCATTCTTTAAAATGGTCAAGGAGATGAAGGAAAACATAGAGAAAAAAATTAAAGGATATCTGGAAACAATGAATAAACAATATGAGAATCTTAGTAAAAGCAATAGAATTTTTTAAAAGGAACCAAACAGAATTACTGGAGTTCAGACCACAATTACTGAAATAAAATACCCAGGAGGGTTTCCCAGCAGACTGGTGCTGGCAAACTCGAAGATAAGACACTTGAAATTAGCCAGGCTGAGGTGCACAAAGAAAAATTAAAAGTAAAAATAGCCTAAGAGTCCTCTGGGACACTCAGATGCACCAATCTACACGTTATGGGAATCCCAGAAGGAGACGAAAGAGAGAAAGGAGTAGAAGGAATATTCAAAGAAATAATGACAGAGAACTTCCCAAACTTAGCAGAAGATGTAAATATACACATGCAAAAGGCCCAGAGAACACCAAACAGGAAAAACATGAAGAAAAACACACTCTTTAAACTATTAAATGCAAAGAACAGGGAGGGAGTTCTGTAAGCTGCAAGAGAAAAGCACGCTATGTACAACGGAGCCCTGAAATTTCTGATTTTTCATTAGAAATCATGGAGGCAAGAAATCAATGGGTTGAAATACTAATAGTACTGAAAGAAAAGAACTATCAAATAAGACTTTTATGTGGTGAGATTAAGACATTTCCAGATAAACAAAAGCTGGAGGAGCTCAGCACCCCAGATCTGCTCTCTAAACAATGCTAAAGGGAGTCTTTCAGACTGACCGGAAGGGGCACACATCATAAAGAAATAAAGACTTCTGGTAAAGGGAATCATTTGAATAATTATAAATGCCATTACAATTGTAGTGTATTTTTCATATGTAACTCCACTTTTTACTTCCTACATATGCTAAAATGGAAATGTATGAAAAGTAATGATAAACCTATGGTTTGGACATATAATGTACAAAGATGAAATTGTTACAGTACAAAATAAGAGGGGGCAATGAAGGGGTAAAGGATAGGTATATGTGTATGCTATTGAAATCAAGTTGGTATCAAACTTAATATGATTATTATACATTTAGGATTCTGAATTGTAATCCCAGGGTAACCACAAGAAAAATATATGTAGGTAAAAATGAGATGGCGGTCAATAGGGTACAATACAAAAAATCAAATAAATATAAAAGTAGGCATTAACAGAAGAATTGAGGGACAAAATTTAATCTTTACAAAGACTGAATACCAAAATGGCAGGAGAAAGTTCTGAATATAAGTACTGATTTTAAATATAAATGGATTAAACTATTCAGTCAAAAGGCAGAAATTGGCAGAATGGATAAAATATGCTATCTGCAAGAGACTCACCTTAAATTCAAGGGCTGGAAATAAATACATACTGTGCAATTAGTAACCAAAAGAGAGCTGGGGTAGCTACGCTAATATCAAATAATATAAATTTTAAGCCACAAACAGATATAAGGGACAAAGACGGTCATCATATTTGAAGGGAGAAATGGATGGTTCAACATTAATAGTAGGAGACTTTAATTTACCACTTTCAATAATGGATAAAACATCTAGACAGAAGATCAGTAAGGAAATACAAAAGCTGAATGATACTTTAAACCAACTAGATCTGACAGGCATATATATAGAACATTTCACCCAACAACAACAGAATACATATTATTCTTTTTTTAATTAATTTTTTAATTGAAAAAATATATAACAAACGTAAACATTCTTAACTTATGATCATTCCGTTCTACATATATAATCAGTAATTCACAGTATCATCACATAGTTGCATATTCAACATCATGATCATTTCTTAGAACATTTGCATCAGTTCAGAAAAAGAAATAAAAAGACAACAGAAAAAAATTCATACATACCATACCCCTTACCCCTCCCTTTCACTGATCACTAGCATTTCAATCTAAATTTATTTTAACATTTGTTCCCCCTATTATTTATTTTTATTCCATATGTTTTACTCATCTGTTGACAGGGTAGATAAAATGAGCATCAGACACAAGGTTTTCACAATCACACAGTCACATTGTGAAAGCTATATCATTATACAATCATCTTCAAAAAACGTGGCTACTGGAACACAGCTCTACATTTTCAGGCAGTTCCCTCCAGCCTCTCCATTACATCTTGACTAACAAGGTGATATCTACTTAATGCATAAGAATAACCTCTAGGATACCCTCTCGACTCTGTTTGGAATCTCTGAGCCATTGACACTTTATTTTGTCTCATTTCGCTCTTCCCCCTTTTGGTCGAGAAGGTTTTCTCAATTCCTTGATGCTGAGTCTCAGTTCATTCTAGGATTTCTGTCCCACGTTGCCAGGAAAATCCACACCCCTGGGAGTCATGTCCCACGTAGACAGGGGGAGGGTGGTGAGTTTGCTTCATATTCTTCTTAAGTACACATGGATCATTCTCCAGTACAGGCCATATCTTAGGTCACAAAACAAGTCTCAATAAATTAAGATATATTGAACTAATACAATATCTCTTTTCTGATACAATGAAATGAAGCTAGAAATCAATAACAGAGGGAGAAATGGAAAATTCATAAATATGTGGAAGTTAACAGTGTGCTTTTAAATAACCAATAGGTTAAAGAGGAAATCACAAGGGAAATTAGGAAATATCTTTAAATAATAATAATAAAAAATACAACATAGCAAAACTTATGGGATGCAGCAAAGGCAGTGCTGAGAGGCAAATTTATAGCTCTAAATGCTTACTTTAAAAAGAAAAAATTTTTCAAATCAGATCTAACCTCAAAACTGTAAGTCCTAGAAAAAGAAGAATAAAGCAAACAAAAAGCAAGGAGAAGGAAGGAAATAACAATGATTAGCGTGGAGATAAAGGAAATAGAGAAGAAAAAATAATAGAATCAACAAAGAAGTTGGTTCTGTGAAAAGATCAATAAAATCGACACACCTTTAGTTATGATGAAGAAGAAAGAGGTCACAATGAACTAAAATCAGAAATGAAAAAGGGGACGTCACTACTGACCCTACTGAAATGAAAAGGACAATAAAAGGATACTATGAAAAAAATGTATGCCAATAAAAATTAGATAATCTAGATTAAATGTGCTAATCCCTAGAAACACACAAACTACCTACATTGACTCAAGAAGTAATAGAAGAGCTCAACATACCAATCACAATTAAGAGATTGAATTGTAATAAAAAACCTACCAACAAAAAGCTAAAATTTTGCAAAATTCAAAAGATGGTGCAAAGTTTATTAGATATCCAAGTCAATTATGTGAGAAATATATTGTAAATGAAGTAAAAATCACATAAAATTACCTTTTATATAGAGAAAGCAAGTTCAAGTGATGGATAGAAAAACCAAGAGATGAAGAAATCTGGATGAATTCCATAAAGTTTAAAAATTGTTTTATTATATGTCTCTCTATGCATATAATTATATATATATATATATATGAAATGTGTATGTATCTCTAAAATGAAACTGTATGCTACCTGGGAACATGAACCATGTCATATCTCTTTTGTATACTCTACTATGCTGAACACATGGCAGGTACTCAAAAATTTGCTCAATTGAATTAAAAGTCATTTGGAAAATGACAAAAAAAAATATTTACCAGCAAATAAAGCCCAGGACCAAATGGCTTTATGGGGAAATTCCCCCCATAAATTCCAAGCATCCCAAGAAGAATTAACACCAATATTGTTCAAATTCTTCCAAAAAATTTAAGAGGATGGAACATTTTCCAGTCTTTCTGAAAAGACCAGTATCACCCTCATACCAAAGCCAGATAAAGATAACACAAGGAAAGAAAACTACAGACCAATATCTCTTATGAATATAGACAGAAAAATCCTTAACAAAATTCTAGCCAACCAAATCCAGCAGCACATTAAAAGAAGTGATCAAGTGCCATTTCCCTGGTATGTAAGGGTGGTTCAACATAAGAAAAGAAATTAATGTAAAATACCACATCAACAGAATGAAGGAAAAAAATCACACGATGATCTCGATTCATGTAGAAAAGGCAAATCCAGCACCCTTTCCTGATAAAAACACTTAGAAAACTAGGACTAGGAGTACACTTACACGGCCTGATAAAGGTCATATATGGAAAACCCCACAGCTAACATTCTACTTAATGGTGAAAGACTGAAAGCTTTCCTTCTGAGATCAGAGACGCCAAGGACGCCTGCTGGAACAGTGCAGCAGTTGTCGACGACAGCATTGTACTAAAAGTCCTTCATGCCAGAGCATTTAGGCAAGAAAAAGAAATAAAAGACATGAAAATTGGAAAGGAAGAAGTAAAAGTTCCTTCTTTTTTGGATGTTGTGTGGTGGGGGTCAGATTTCATTCTTTTTCCATGTGCGTATCCATTATTGCAGCATCATTTATTAAATTTTTGTTTGTTTGCTTGTTTGTTTGGAAAGTACCTGGGCCAGGAATTGAACCCAGGTTTCCTATGTGGCAGGCGGGAATTCCACTGCTGAACTACCCCTGCACCTCCGAAGTAAAACTTCTGTTGTACAGATGACATGGTCCTATATACAGAAAATCCTGGAAAATCCACAACAAACATCCTAGAGCTAATGAATTCAGCAAAGTGGCTAGGTATAAGGTTAACACCTGAAAATCAATGGTGATACAGGTGATACACGAGCAATGAACAATTAGAAGAAGAAATAGAGGGAAAAAATCCCATTTACAATAGCAAAATATCTAGGAATAAATCTAACCAAGGATATAAAGGACTTGTACATAGAAAACTTGGAAAACATAGCTCAAAGAGATCAAAGAAGACCTAAATAAATGGAAGGACAAACCGTGTTCATGGATTAGAAGACTAAATATCCTAAAATGTCAATTCTACCCCAAATGATTCACAGATTCAATGCAACCTCACTCAAAATCCCTACAGTCTTCTTTGCAGAAATGGAAAAGCCAATTATAAAATTTATATGGAAGGGTAAGTGGCCCCATATAGGAGAAATCACTCTGATAAAGAAGAATGAAGTTGGAGAACTCACTCTTCCTGATCTTAAACTTATAACAAAGCAGTAATCAAAACAGATGGTAACAGCACAAGGACAGACATGTAGACCAGTGGAATAGAAATGAGAGCTCAGAAATTAACCCTCACATGTATGGCCGAATGATTTTTGATAGGTGGATAAATTGGCAAAGAATGGTCTCTTGAACAAATGGTGATAGGAAAACTGGATATCCTTTTGCAAAATAATGAAAGAGGACTCACACCTCACACTTTATGCAAAAATCAACCCCAAATGGATCAAAGACCTTAATATTAAAAGCCAGAACTATGAAACGCCCAGAAGGAAATGTAGAAGGGCATCTTCAGGCCTTGTGGTAGGTAATGGCTTCTTAGACTTCCTACCCAAAGCCCAGCAACAAAAGAAAAAAATGGACAAATGGTACATCAAAATTAAAACTTCAGAGAGTTAAAGGACTTTACTATGAAAGAAAATGACAACCTTCACAATGGGAGAAAATATTTGGAAACCATTTATCTGATAAAGGTCTAATATCCAGAATATAAAAAGAGATTCTTCAACTTAAAAGTAAACAACCCAATTAAAAAATGGACAACACTTGAATAGACATCTCTCCAAAAAAGATATACAAATAGCTAAAAAGGATATGAAAAGATGCTTAAATCACTAGCTTTTGGGAAAATGCGAACCAAAACCATGAGATACCATTTCACACCCACTAGATTGGCTACTATTAAAAAAAAAACAGAAAATTTTAAGTATTGGAGAGGACGCAGAGAAATAGGAGCATTCATTTGTTGCTGGTGGCAATGTAAAAGGGTGCAACCATGGTGGAAGACAGTTTGGTGGTTCCTCAGAAAGTTAAGTATAGAATTATCATAATGAGTCAGCAATCCCACTTCTAGGTATAGTCCCCAAAGAACTGAAATCAGGGACTTGAACAGATTTTGCACTCCAGTGTTCATAGTGGTATTATTCACAATTGCCAAAAGATGGAAGCAACCTATATGTACATCAACCACTGAATGGATAAACAAGTATACACACACACACGTGCGCACACACAGATACACATAATGGAGTATTATTCAGCTGTAAAAAGGAATGGAGTTCTGATACAGGTGACAACATGGATGACCCTGGAAGACATCATGTTGAGTGAAATAAGCTAGAGACAAAAAGACAATTACTCTATGACCTCACTGTTTTGAAACAATTAGAATAAGCAAACTCAAAGTGATAAACTAGAATACAGGTCACCAGGAGATGGGTTGGAGATACAGAATGAGAACTTAAGGCCTAAAATGTGCAGGGTTGGAGTGATGGAGAGGTTTTGGAACAACATTTTGAACACAATTAACAGCACTGAAATATATATGTGAATGTGATCAAAAGGGAAAATGTTAGATTACATATATAGTAACAGAAAAAAATTGTTAATCCTTAGAACTACACTGTATGAACAATGAACTCTAAGTTAAACTATGGACTTTAGTTAATAGAACAATTATAAAAATGTGCTGTTATCATTGTAACAAATGAACTGCACGAATGGAAGGAGTTAATAATACGGGGTATGCGTATTATGCATGATTGCTCTATAAACGAACAACTTCTCTAATTTAAAAAGTCATATAAAAATATAAAAGAAGCCTAGAAT
Source organism: Myrmecophaga tridactyla (assembly GCA_004026745.1). Classification (NCBI taxonomy): domain Eukaryota; kingdom Metazoa; phylum Chordata; class Mammalia; order Pilosa; family Myrmecophagidae; genus Myrmecophaga; species Myrmecophaga tridactyla. Next base: position 36,537 of record PVIY010008619.1, on the reverse strand, counting down.
ATAAAAAATAAAACTAAACAAATATTTAGTGATTGGTTGCATCTAATTACAGATGTAACCCACCTTACAGGTGAGCTCATGTTTCTGCCCACATGTGGGCAATTGTATCATATTTTAAATACAAGAAAGTTCCCTCCATACTTGGGTGAGCATCATAGGATTCCATTTGTCAAGTGAAGGATTATATTATTTGAGTTCAGATTTGCTGTCCTGGGTTTTTCTAAGCAGGGCACACACAGACACTATGTCTATTTTTGGTTATAGTGTTGGTTATATATAAAGGCAGAAGGTAACAGGGCTAAATTTGGATTCCCTTTGATCTCAGGTTTAAAATTCACAGAGGTATTAAGTTGCACTAAAGAAATGAGAGCAGTAGTTGGTAGCATGAAGAATTTCTTTTGCATGCTTTTTAAATATTTCATTGGAGTGACAGACTGGTGGCTCAGAGAAATAAAGGGGAATTTTAAATTGATAGATTCGCATATAAACACTAATTATATTTACTTCACTTTCCTGAATCTTATGTCTTTCTTCTTTGGCTTAAGGTTTAAAACCCACAGTGGCCCTGTGTCAACAAAAGTGTAGATGGTCTGGGACTCTGGAGAGCAATTACTGTTCAAGCAACTTTGGTAAGAAATAAAAACCAGGCTTTTCTCTCTAATTAGAAACTGGAGACTGCACGCTTAATCTCAAAGGTATTGCCATGAAAGTTTTAGAGAAAGAAAGTTAATGTTAAAAGGTCAATAACGGGGTGGTGTGATGGTGGCTCAGTGGCAGAGTTCTCGCCTGCCATGCCAGAGACCTGGGTTCGATTCCCGGTGCCTGCCCATGAAAAAAAAAAAAAGGCCAGTAACACTAGGGTGTGTTGACTTGTGTTGTTAGAATTGCTAGATTTCACAACTGAGAAAAATTGTATATAGAAAATACGAAAATATGCTTTTCTCACATAAATAATTTGGCTCCTGGAACCTGACACTGCTACTCTGGGCACTCTGGCTGGGTGAGTATTCCTTAAAAAAAAAAAACAGAAAAACTGTATACATTTTTCCTCACATGTTTTTCATGTATTGAGAAGTTTTTTCACACATTGTAACAGTTTAAGTAAAATTAGAATCATCTTCAGTTACATTCAGAAGCGGCCTATGAGAAGAAATTTAAGTATTTTCTCTGTAGTGTCCTTCCAAAGTACTAAGTTAAAGCTTGGAAATCTGGAGTCTATTTGGTAACTCTTATAAATTGGAACCTGAGGAGATATCACTTAATGACTTAAAATTTTTAAAAGACTTTTATAATTAAAAAAGTGACATCCTCTGTGAAAATACTTCAGAGCAAAATATTTTCAAAAAAGCAGCTTAAAGAAAAATATTTTTTAAAAAGTCCTAGAGTGCATGGGTTATCTGGTGGTAGAGGGTACCCCACCCCAAGTGGAGACCTGGGTTTCAATCCCAGCCTCTGCACCGCCTCCCCACCCCCCCCAAAAAAAGGGAAAGAAAGTTGCTACAGTCTAAATAGGTTACCCCAAAGGGCCTCCCCAGAAGAGGCTTCTTTGCCTTTTCTGTGTCCTGCACTGGGAATGCTCTGCAGCTCCTGATGAGCTTCCTGATGGCCAAGGTCTGAAGACCTGCAATCTTAATGGAGTGCGTATGCTAAAATTCAGACAACATAAAAATTGAATACAGATAGGACTAGTGTTCAGAAACTCACCCGCCTTGTCCTTTGAGAGCCAACTGATGCCACTTATGAGCTGACATTTTGCAGTGAAGACTCATTACCAGGAATCAAAGTAAGACATGATCAGAATCTCCATTTTAAGAGCTTTGCACCCACAAAAGCAATGAGAGCTCACTTTATCCTGAAAGGGTCATACCAGTCAAGTAAAAACCTTGCTTCATTCCATTGCACTGCGACTCAGTTATATGGTGAAGGGACTGCGACTCAGTTATATGGTGAAGGGACTGCGACTCAGTTATATGGTGAAGGGACTGCTGTCACTGGAGGCCAGTTGGTGCTCAGCCAAATTGCTAACGCTCCCTGCGGCAGTTCTGGGGTGTAGTAATAACAGGATATTACTAGCTTTTAAGGGCAGGGCCAGGGCCAGTAAAAAGTCTTTCAATGCAAGGCTCATCTTGCACCATGGGAACTGTCCCCCTAAAAGGTTGAAAGCACCCCTTGTACATACACAGCCTCACCATTCCTCATTAGCTCAGAGGTGGGACTTTTTTCTTTTAGAATATAATGACTAAGACAGAGAATTACATAATGCAAAGCAATTGAATTCTGCTAGAGTTTTTTTTTTTTAGCAAGAAAATGTTTAAAATTATACCTCAGTTCTGTATTTTGACTTGTTAAATGAGATAAACAGGGTGGATGTGGAAGACCCAGAGAAAGACATGGATTCCCTGATAGAGGGAAAGATTTTTCATTCAAAGAGAATGGGCAACTACAGAGAGTGGGGGGAGCAAGGAATGTAGAGAACAGGTGGACATTCACCCATAAGACTAAAGGACTCAGATTTTAGTGGCTCAAACTCCCACAGGCAACCTCCCAGGATTGTACTGCTTCTCAAGATTCTATGTCTTGTAGAGTTGTCGCTGCTAGAGGTCCTCATTGTAGCACTGATCCACAGGTTGGATCATTGATCATTGATCCACAGGTTGGATAAAACATATAGAAGAGTTCTCATCTCAGCAATGGATTGCAGTACAGTAGAAATTTAGGTTTCTCTCCCAGTTATCAACATCTAACACCAGGGTCACATGGGAAACAGGGTAACATTCCAGCTCCATGCCTCCCGTTTTTTACCTGAATTTTGGTGACAAATGTACAGAACTAAATTTGAGAGCTAGGGCCTGCCCTTTAAAATTTTTTATATCCCGAACTTAGAAGAATGTAAAATTATGTTCCTTCCCTTACAACTGCTTTCACTGCCCACACTGTTTTTAATGTGCTCTCCTCTGCAGCACTGGCCGGCACTGTTATCACAACCGTCACTCGAGGCGGAAGCTTGCAAGCCACAGTCTCAATCATCAACATCTACAAAGAGGGAGACTTGGCCATCCAGCAGGCGGGCAAGAACATGAGCGCCAAGATGACGGTGGTCTGTAAGCAGTGTCCTCTTCTCAGAAGAGGTAAGGAGGAAATCCTTCATCCCATTCCTGGGTGGCTCAGGGACAGAGAAGGTGCTTGACAGAGCCTCTTTGAGCAAGTCATGGATCTTTCTATGACTGCTCTAGGGAAGTGGGATCAGGGCTAATCTATAGAAGGAAGGCAGAATTTGGCTCTAATCCAAGGTACTGATAACCTATGGAAGGCGAAGATAGTGGAAATGTAGAATGAATCCAAGAGTCACTTGAAGAGAAATCAATAGGCAACAGACAGTGGAGCAGGTCAGGGAAAAGTTTTCAACTATTGAACTTAAGGTGCCAATGCTGTATTTAGAAGAAAATATCTAGTAAGCAATAGGAAATGCAAAGCTGAAGTTCATAAGAGAGGGCTATATCTGGACTAAAAGAATTTGGAACTATTTGCAGAGATAGGACCATTAAATTTGTGGATGGGAATGAGTTTATTAAGAGAAATTGTAGAAAAAGTGACTCCAGAGCCAGAAGCACATGCCTTTAAAAATATTTAACAAGTTTAACTTATAAAAGTAATGTATGTTCCCTGTTTTTGCTTAAAAGTTTAAATAAGTAGAGAAAGGTATAAAATAAAAAGTGGAAGTTCCCTCTCCCTTTCTCCAGAAGTACTGTGAAAAGTTCCTTCCAGGAAGTTTCTATCCATATTAAAGCATGCACACACATTCATGCACATTATTACAGATGGGTATGTATACTATATATACTCTTCTGTAACTTTTTCTCCACATAATAAATATGAAGACATATTTCCATAACAAATAGATTTGCCTTTTTCTTTGGAATGGTAGCAATGCATCTTATCTTGCTGTGTGACACACTATGATTTGTAGATTCTATCTCAGCTGATCCCTTTCCTCAGTCATGTCACAAACATCTCCTACAACCAAACCAAATCAGATATACACAAATGTGGACTATCTGCTTCATAAAAACCTTACTCTGCATTTAGATTACTCAGAGGAGTCAGGCTAGTAGTCTCAAGTTGACTGTGCAGAGAGAATAGTAAAGGTTCTGTAAAAGATAAATACTTCCTTTCAAAACTGCCAGGAACAGCAAATAATGCACAGTGTAAGGTCTCATAATAATATTAACAGGTCAGCCTGGAGGTGGCATCCACCTGCCTAGCCACCTGACTGGCATCTACCTGCCAGGCCTATCAACCTTTCACAGCCATGGCTCAAGTCCACCATGAAGACAGTCAGCCTGCAGAGGAAGGATTATGCAAGAGAAAAAAGGAAACAACATATTTTTGTTAAGACACACAGGAGGAAGGGGCAAATAAATGAAGTGGTTAATACACATGGGAGAATGGAACATTTTTCTGAGACAATATAAATCTTAAGAATTGAACCCAATTCACCACAGCTCAGGTCCCAGTCTAGGCCTAATTTAGCCACACTAATATATAAAATATATATATAAAATTAGTGTAATGGATACAAATAGCTTTCAGTACCCATTTTTTGCAAGGAACTAAAGAATGCAAAGAAACGCATGACCTACCCATGCCTTCAAGAAGCTTAAGTTCAAGGCAACAATAACAGGAGAGAGTGGATGATTAGTTGCCAAATGTGCAGGAAGTCTGGACTCTTTATGAGACTAAGACAGACCATCCAAGGGTGTGTCAGGAACCTCTGGGGGCCCCGAGGAAAGCTCCCCTTGACGTGGTGCACTGTTCACGGTGGGCACATGGCAGCTCATTAGTCCTCCAGCACTGCAGAGCCAGGCGTGACTTTAAACATCACCCCATACGGTTTCCTGGTGACGGCAGGGCTGGAACTTGTTAGTTTAATATATATAGTTTTTTGCTAATGAGAATCTTAAGCCAGATTTTATTCTCAATAGAACAAATATACACATCATTTATAGAATAAAACATTTATCCAGAGGCAGTTGTTGTCCAAGTTATTTCAAACCAACACACATAAATAAAGATATTTAATTTTATGTTCTCTTTCTTTAGGCTTAAATTACATTATTATGGGCCAAGTGGGTGAAGATGGACAAGGCAAAATCATGCCAAACAGCTTTATCATGATATTCAAGACCAAGAATCAGAAGCTCCTGTATGCCTTGAAAAACAAGCAATGTTCACAGTGAATGTGTCAAGTTAAGCTACATTCTTATGATTGCCTTCGAAAGACATTTCTCTTAGTAGGAAAAACATCTTATAAAATTAAATGTTGATCAGACAGATATATTCTTCACATAATGTAAGTATGAGACCTCTGATATTGCAGATAGAAGTTCTGTGCCTACACTGAGAGGAGCAGAAATATGACTGTAAACCTGCAGGCTTAGTGCAGTGATAGGAAACTAAATGTATCAAGCGTGGACTGCTTAGAAGCAGTTTATTTATACATCTCTGTAAAAGGGTATTTTAGAAATGAGTTGTGTGAAGATGTAAAAAGATTTTATAAGTGCAATATTTATAGTGATATTTTTACCTTTAAGCATTTAATTCAAGACATCCTTTTCTTATATTTTTAAACCAATGCTTAATAAAATATTTTAAGTGATTATATAACAGCCATTAAACTTGTTTTTATAGAAAGTGGAACACTAAGAAGAATACTCCCTGTTATTTACATGAGGTTGTCTTTAAATCAGTTTATACTTTGTTAAAGAATTAGCATTCCAAAATTTTCAGGGACTAGGTAGATCCACTAATATAATTAGACTCTAATTCTTCTCTCTGCAGAACAAAAGAACATTAGCGCTAGAATGGTGTCTGCACGGATCTTGTCCAACTCCGTCATTTTGTAATTTAAATTGAAGCTCAGGTATATGTAGTGACTTGCTCAGGCCACACATCTCCTAATAGGCAGAGCAGGCAATCTAGGTGCAGGTGTCCTCATTCCAGACCCAGTGCCTTTACTGCCATCAGATGAGGACCACCCCAGCCTAGGGCAATCCTCTTATCCTAACTCTGAGTTCAGTTTGCATTTGCTTAGCCTAAGTCATAACTGGTCATTCTATAGGATCTGAAACTAGAAGTGAGCCTGACATTCTTCCCCAGCTAACTGGATCAGGGCATATCAGCTAAGCACTAAGCTGCATTCTGGCATTGCTTTTCAAAAATCTGTTTTCATTTAATAGTGGAAGAATGGTGATGAGACTCCCATCATTCCTACAATGTTTATTAAAATGTAACTGTACCTGCAACAGGGTATGGTAGCCACCCCTCTAGGAAGCTGGTGGCCAGGGGCTATGGAAGAGGGGACAACCATTCCTATCCAAAGAAAGAAGAAAGGACATCAGGAATAAACAAAGACTCAGGTCACAAGATCTCCCCTGCTAGAAACAGTTTTAGAAATAAGAGAAAATATTCTTTTGGATGGGAACAATAATTCTCAGGCCTAGGGGTAACCCGACATTCAAAGGGCAAGAAAATAAAAGTTCAAAAGGAAAAATCCCTCCCTTTTGGCAGGTGAGTGAGCATAAGGAAGCAACAGATGAGGGCTGGCTGGCAGAGTGAGGAGTCATTCTAAACTTCTCCACCGAGAGGTCCATCAGTGCCTGAGAATTCACCAGCTGACAAAGTGGATGAACTAGAGATCAGGACATGCTCATGGTTAGGTAGCTGGCTTCCCTGCTGGCCACCTTTTAGAAAGACCCTCTCAGCTAGCTGGGCTTCACAGAGCAGCTACTTTCAGCCAGGATATAACTAAGGACTCCTGGTTGATTCCAACCTTCTCAACACAAGTTGCTTTGGAGAAACACATTATGGAACTTGGGAGGGATCACTAAAGAGTTCAGTATTTCTTCTCTTAATAGCACTTCACTGGTGCATGACAGTGTGCTTGCAGGTACTGGCCTTCTCCATCACCAGTGGAAAGATTTCCATCGATTTCTGAGTGGGCTCGAGTCATGGGGGTAAAAACTGGGATAAGTAATCAAACTATTCATACCACTGTTGTTTCTGACCCGAGACTTAAAAACTGTTTAGGAGATTAGTGGTTAATAATATATGGCATTGGTTTGTCTTTTAATTTGATTATTCAAAACAGCAATAGTGGCACTAAAAAGTAAAGTACCGCTTTCTGGCCCAATAGTCATTCTTTAATTTCTTTCTTGTTTTTCAAATGGTTTATTTTGACTGAACTTCAGTTTCCTTAGTTAAAAATTGAGGGTGTTATACTAAATTACTTCTGGGGTCCTATTCTATTTTTCCTTTAAGAAAAAGGGCTTTTAAAATTATTTATTTTAAAACAATAATTGAAAAGATTTTTTTTTAAGTAATTTTACTTGGGAAGTTAAATATTCATGAAAAATGAATGAGGACTTCCAGGAAGATAGAATAGGATAGGCTGAGTTCACCCCTACACCATGGAACAAATAGAGAAAGGACAAAAAACGACCAGGACGGCGTGTTCCAGGGCACAAGGGACCAGAGAGGGCCTTCTACACTTTATGGGGAGGACTGGATGAAAAAGCAGAGAAATTATGATTGAGAGGACAGGGTGAGTTTACTCAGTCATGACTGCACCTGGAACAGGCTGCGATGTGCAGGCCAGAGTGTGTGCTGAAGGAGCACCACACTCCCACCCCCCCCCACTTCTGTACCAGCTTGAGAGATCTTCCCTTGTGGGAACCCAGAAGCCAGCAGTCTTGGTATACCTACACACAGAGACCTTGCTACCAGGGCACAGTGCCTATCCCCTGCCCCCGAGGCAGGCTGCTGTGGGCGCCTGGTTTTGGCGGAGACTGGGAGGGCTCTCCCTTCAGAAGGGGGTACATGGAACAGAGCTGATCTGACAATTGGCCAGTGGCAGAGGCACTCTGGGTCCTGCTAACCCTGTCCTTTCTTCACAGAGGTGTAGCACACTCAGGCATACATAGGCAGAAAGGCGGAGGGAGTAGCTGTGCTGGAATGCCAGGGACTTCTGGTTTGGCTATGGACAGGGGAGTGTGAAACACTCGGCCCCACTGTCCAAGAGCATTCTGCATAGGAGCTTGGGAATCACAAGACCCATCATGCTCACAAGTGGATTCTCTGTCGAGGTACACACTGCCCATCCCCCACATCCCACTCCCCAAGCCTAGGGTTGGTGGCTTGGAGCACACACATAGACCTTCAACCTTCATTGGATTTGCACCTGGGCTTGATCCTGCCCAGCTCTCAGATGCAGTTGGGGAGAGGCAAGCTGAGGGGAAGAGGGGACCCAAGAGCCATCTTTTGGGATGACAGGGCATATACAACCTGGCAAATTGCCTCTCTTTGTAGCTTTTAACAGAACTTCAATTAGAATTGCACCTTCTGGGCGGCTGCCATGGCTCAGCAGGCAGAGCTCCAACCTGCCGTGCTGGAGGTCTGGAGTTCGATCCCTGGTGCCTCCTGCCCATATGCAAATTAAAAAAAAAAAAAAAAAAAAAGAATTGCACCTTCTGCATGAGTTCCCAGCCTTGGATTTGCATGTCAAGTGCCAAAGAAGACCTTCAATGCAAACCCAAAGGAAAACAAAATATTAGATAAGAGAGGGAAAACAACCTTCAAAATAAACCTTATCAAGATAACCAAATGCCAAGAAACCAACCAACAAAAAACGTAAACCATATGAAGAAGATATGGCCCAGCCAAATTAAAATGCCGGAGGAGACACAGAATTTGGAACTAATCAAAGATATTCATACAAATCTCCTAAAGAACTTCAATGGGTTGGCTAAAGATGTAAAGGGTATCAAGAAGACACCACAAGAGCATAAAGAAGAATTTGAAAGAGTAAACAGAAAAATAGTAGATCTTATGGAAATTAAAGATCCCTTGATTAAATTAAAAATATATTAGAGATGCACAACAACAGATTTGAAGAGGCAAGAAGAAAGAATAAGTGAACTACAGGACAACTGAATTTGAATACACAAAAGAAGACGTGGTGAAAAAGATGGAAAATTTGAATTAAATCTCAGGGAAATGACAGACAACATGAAGTGCACAAATAAAAGAATTATTGGTGTCCCAGAAGGAGAAGAGAAGAATAAAGGGCTAGGAAGATTATTTGAGGAGATAATTGGGGGGAAATTCCCAGTCTTTATACAAAATAAACATATACAAATCAAGGAAGCCCAACAAATTCCAATTACAATAAATCCACATAGACCCACCCAAGACACACACTAATCAGAATGTCAAATTTTGAAGAGAAGCAGAAAGTCCTGAAAGCAGCAAGAAAAAAATGATTCATCACATAAAAGGAAAGCCACATAAGACTAAGCTTGGATTATTCAATGGGCACCATGGAGGCAAGAAGGCAGTAGTATGATATATTTAAGGTTCTGAAAAAGAAAAACTGCCAGCCCAGAATTCTTTATCCAGCAAAGGAGTCCTTCAAAAGTGAGGGAGAGATTAAAATTTTTGCAGACAAACAAATGCTGAGAGAATTGGTTAACAAGAAACCTACCCTGCAAGAAACACGAAAGGGAGCTCTGTGGGCTGGAAAAAAATAAAGAAAAAAGACAGGAGAGAGAGGTCTTGAGGAGGGCACAAAATTGCGGAGAATTAGTAAGGGTAGTTTAAAGGATAAAAAGAGAGAGGAAAAGAAAAAAACAGCTATGACAAATAAAAACCAAAGGATAAGATGGAAAATTCAAGAACTACTTTCTTTTTTTGGCCATCTTTAAAATTACAATTTTTTTTATCATCACAATCCAAATTTTTTTGTGTGAAAACATGTACAAAAAAGCAATAAATTTCAAAGCACATCATATAATTAGTGTAGAACAGATTTCAGAATTTAGTGTGGGTTACAATTCCATACTTTTAGGTTTTTACTTTTAGCTATTCTAAGATATTGGAGACTTCAATATAATGATTCAGCAGTCATACTCATTTGTTAAACCCTACCTTCTCTGTATAACTCCACCATCACCTTTAATCTTTCTGCTACTCTTTAGGGGTATTTGGGCTATGTCCATTCTAGCTTGTTCATGTTGGAAGGGGCTGTTGATAATATGGATAGGAGGATAGAACTAGTTGATGTTCTAGAAAGGCTGGCCCCTTTGCATAAGAACTGCCTTTTCAGTGACAAGTTTGAATGTTAACAGACTAAATTTACCAATTAAAAGATGCAGATTGACAAAATGGATTTTAAAATATGATCCATCCGTATGCTGTTTACAAGAGACCCGTCTTAGTCCCAAGGAAACAGAGACTGAAAGTAAAAGAATGGAAAAAAGATATTCCATCCAAGGTGCAACTAATAGAAAGCAGGAATAGCTATACTAATATCAGACAAAATTGACTTTAAATGCAAAGATATGAGACAATAAAAGGGACATATTAATAAAACGGACAATTCACCAAGAAGAAATAACAACCATAGATGTTTATGCACCCAGTCAAGGAGCTCCAAAGTATATGAGGCAAACTGGCAAAATGTTTGAAGAGGGCAATATTTGTCCAACAAGAACAGTGGGAGACTTCAATACATCATTCTTGTCTATAGATAGAACAACCATACAGAGGACCAATAAAGAAATAGAGAACCTAGATAATGTGATAAATGAATTAGACCTAACAGACATATATAGATCAGAATGAAGCTGGAAATCAATAACCCCAAAGAAACCAGAACTTTCAGAAATATATGGAGGTTGAATAACACACTTTTAAACAATCAGTAGGTCAAAGAAGAAATTGCAGGAGAAATCATAAATATCTGGATTTGAACACAATATATAAAAACTTATGGGGCAGAGTGTTGGTGACACAGTGGCAGAATTCTCACCTGCCATGCCGGAGACCTGAGTTCATTTACCAGTGCCTGCCCATGTGAAAAAAAAAAACTTATGGGATGCAGCAAAGTCAGTGCTGAGGAGAAATTTCCTGCCCTAAATGCTTATATTAAAAAAGAAGAAAGCAAAAATTGAGGACTTAACTGCTCACCTGAAGGAACTAGAGAGAGAACAGCAAACTAACCCCAAAGTAAATAGAAGGAGAGAAATAACAAAGATTAAGGCAGAAATAAATGAATTGGAGAACAAAAAAACAATAGAAAGAATCAATAAAACCAAAAGTTTGTTCTGTGACGTACAATAAAGTTGACAAACATTTAGCTAGACTGACAAAAAAAGAGTGAGGACATAAATAATGAAAATCAGAAAGGAAAGGGAGACATTACTATGGATCCTACTGAAATTAAAAAAAAAGTAAGAGGATATTATGAACAACTGTATGCTAATATGTTGAATTCGACAAATGCTTAGAACACAAAGGACCTACATTGACTCAATAAGAAATAGATGATTTCCACAAATCAATTACTAGCAAAAAGATTGAATCAGCAATCAAAAAACCTCCCGACAAAAAAGAGCCCAGGACCAGAGAGCTTCACAGGGGAATTCTACCAAACATTCCAAAAAGACTTAACTCCAATTCTGCTACACTTCTCAAAAACCCTGAAAAGGAGGGAACACTCCCTAACTGATTCTGCAAGGCCACTCTCATACCAAAGCCAGGTAAAAATACCGTAAGAAAAGCAAACTACAGCCAAATATTTCCTATAGATATAGATGCAAAAATTCTCCACAAAACACTTGCCAACTGAATCCAACAGCATGTTAAAAGAGTTATACACCATGATCAAGTGGCATTTAGCCCTGGTATACAAGGCTGGGTTAAACATAAGAAAATCAATTAATGATTTATCTGATTAACAGAATGAAGGGGAAAAAAAACCCACACGATCATCTCAATTGACGGATAAAAGGCATTTCACAAAATCCAGCACCACTTCTTGATAAAAATAATTATAAAACTAGTAATAAAAGGACACTTACTCAACTTGATAAAGGTCATATAATGAAAACCCACAGCTAACATTACTTAATTGTGCAAAGACTGAAAGTTTTCCTTTTAAGATCAGGAACAAGATAAGGATGCCTGCTGTCACCACTGTTATTCAACACTGTACTGGAAGCTCTTGCCAGAGCAATTAGGCAAGAAAAAGAAATAAAAGGCATGTAAAACTTTCCTTACTTGCAGATGACATGGTTCCACATACAGAAAATCCTGAAAAATCCACAACAAATCTCCTAGAGCTAATAAATGAATTCAGCAAAGTAGCACAGCACAAGATTAACACCCCCAAAACAGTTGTGTTTCTAAACACAAGCAATGAACAATCAGAAGAACAAATTAAGAAAATATCCCATTCACAATAGCAACTAACATAATCAAATATCTAAGAACACATCTGTTCTCAAGGACGTAATGGACCTATACACAGGAACTACAAAACATTGCAAAAAGAAACTGAAGAAGACCTAATTAAATGGAAGGACATTCCATGTTCCTGGGTTAGATGACTAAGCATCATTAAGATGTCAATACCATCCAAAGTAATTTACAGATTCAATGCAATCTCACTCAAAATCCCAACAACCTTCTTTGCAGAAACTATCAAAGTTTCTGCAACTATCAAATTTATATGGAAGGGGAAGGGGCCACAACTAGTTAAATCCCTCTTGAAAAAAAAGACTGAAATTGGAGGACTCACACTTCTTGATCTTAAACCTGATTACAAAGTAACAGTAGTCAAAACAGCATGGTACTGGTGCATATATACTGGCAGACATATAAACCAAAGGAGGAAAACTGAGAGCTCAGATATCAATGTTCATATTTATGGCCAACTGACTTTTGACAAGGTGGCAAAGACCACTCAATTGGGAAAGAATTGTCTCTTCAATAAATGGTGCCGGGAAACTGGATCTCCATTTGCACACACACAAAAAAAGAGAACCCCTACCTTATTCCAAATATGAAAATCAACTCAAAATGGATCTTAATGTAAGAGCTAGAACTATTAAACTCCTAGAAGAAAACATAGGGCAGCATTTTCAGGACCTTGCTGAGGCAATAGTTTCTTAAAGACTTTACACCCAAAGCATAAGCAACAAAAGAAAAAATAGGTAACGGGTACCTCATCAAACTGAAAAATTTTTGCATCTCAAAGGACTGTATCATGAAAGTAAAACGACAACCTACACAATGGGAAAAATATGTGGAAACCATATATTTGATAAAGATTTACTATCCAGAAATCCTTTAACTTAACAACAAAAAGACAAACAACCCAATTAAAAAATTAAAAGACTTGAGTAGACATCTCTCCAAAGAAGATACACAAAGTGCCAAAAATATGATATATGAAAAGATGCTCAACATCATTAGCCATCAGGAAAATGTAAATCAAAATCACAATGAGATATTTCATTGAGTATCAATGAGATACAACCCTTTAGAATGGCTGCTATTAAAAAAAAATGGAAAATAAGTGTTGGAGAGGATGAGGAGAAATAGGAACACTCATTCATTGATGGTGGCAATGTAAAATGGTGCAAACACTGTTGAAGACAGTTTGGTGGTTCCTCAGAAAACCAACTAAACAACTATTGTATCACCTGGCAATCCCACTGCTAGATATATACCAAAAAGAAATGAAAGCATGGACTCAAACAGATATTTGCACAGCAGTGTTTATGGCAGAATTATTTACAATTATTTACAATTTCTAAAAGATAGAAGCAACCCAAGCGTCCATCAACCAAGAATGGATAAACAAAATGTAGTATATACATCCAATGGAATATTATTCAGCCATAAAAAGGAATTAAGTCCCTGTATATTCAAAAACGTGGATGAACCTTGAAAACATCATGTTGAGTGAAATAAGCCAGGAATAAAAGGACAAATATTGTATGATCCCATTCTTTTGTAACAATTAGAATAAGCAAACTCAGAACTTAGAATACAGGTTACCAGAGGATGAGTGGAGGATAGGGAATAGGAAGGTGAAACAAATTGTACAGGGTTCATATTTGGAGTGATGGAAATATTTTGGTAATGGATGGTGCTGATAATAGCATAACCTTTTGAACACAATTAACAGCAACCGATATACATATGATCAAAAGGGGAAATGTGGATTATTTATATGATAACGGAAACATTTTTCTTGTAGATCCTTGGAACTACACTGTATAAACAGTGAATTCTAAGTTAAACCATGGATTTTAGTTAATAGTACAATTATCAAAATATGCTGTCATAACTTGTAACAAATATTCCACAGTAATGCAAGGTGTTGTTGGTGGGGTGATATGTGGGAATCCTGCATTTTATTCATGATTGTTCTGTAAACCCAAACTTCTCTAATATTAACTTCTTTAAAAGGCAAGGAGTTACAGAAAGTGAAAAAAAGGAACAATAGCATAAAACATGATTATAAAAAGCAACATAGATTGTCACTTATTTCAATAAATCTAACTAAATACTTGAATTAAAAGTCAAAGATTAGCAGACTGGACTCGAGAAAACAAAATCCAATAATATGCTAATTGAAAGAGGTTTAAAACATAAGGACACAGAAGTTAAGAGTGAAAGAATAGAAAAGATATACCAGTCAAACAACCAAAATAGAAGTGGCATAGCTTTATTAATATTAGAAAAGGTATTATTAAAGATAAAGGTTAGGAGAAAAATACAAGAATTTTAAATTTGCATGCAGGTAATAACCACACCTCAAAATATGTAACTAAAGCAGACATAGTATAAATGGAAATCGAGAAGCCTACCATCAGAGCGGGAGATTTCAACACATTTCTCTCCAAGCTGAGAGATTTATTAGAGATTTTTTTTGGGGGGATGCATGGTCTGGGAAATGAACCCAGGTCTCCCACATGGAAGGTGAGCATTCTACCACTGAAACACCTGTGCACCTCTAGCTGAAAGATTTAAAAGAAAAAACAGTAGTGATATAGAAGATCAGAACCTCACAATGAATAAGATTTACCTATCTAGAACAGAACCAAAGGCACATTATTTTTGAGCGCATATGGAACAATTTAAAAACTTATCTTTTTACTGTACCATGAGGCAAATCCCAAATTTTAAAAGACTAGTATCAAATAGACATACCTTAACAACAATGAAGAATTAGAAATTAATAATGAAACAAACAATAATAAAAATGAAAACAAGACATAAATCTTATTTTGGAATTGAGAAATGTGCTTTTAAATGATTCATGATAAAGAAGAAGCCATAGCAGAAAATAGAAAATATTAAGAACTGAACAATAATACAAATGCTGCATTTAAAATGTGTGGAATACAGCTTAAGCAGCACTTTAACATTTATAACCTTAAATAGTTACATGATAAAAGAAATAGGGAAAATTAATTAGTGAAGCATCCAAACTGTGAAGTTAGTAAAAGGACAAAAGAAAAAGCTTTCAGAAGTTTTAGAAGATTAGCATAAGAGCAGAAACTGAGTGAAATAGAAATCATAAACAGTAGAGGAAATAAAAGAAGCCAAAAGTTGGTTCTTTAAAATGACTAAAATAATTGACAAACTGACAAAATTAAGGAAAAAAAAAGGAACAAGTAAACAACATAGGAATTAAAAGGGAATCTTTATACAAATGTTGTAGAATCTTAAAAAGCAATAAGAGGATAGTATAAAACACTTTATGTCAATAGATTTGTAAACTTAGATAAAGTGGACAAATACATAGGAAAAAATCAAAACCAACTCAAGTAGAAAGAGAGTATCTAAGTAGTTCTATAACCATAGAAGAATTGCATCAATAGTTAACATTTCTATCTCAAATAAAACTCCAGACCCAGACCTGGAAGCACTATCAAACATCTAAGGGACAAATACTCCAATCTAATATAAACTATTAAACAGTTAAAGAAGGAACCCTCAGCAATTTATTTTATGAGATTAGCATCTGTCACACAAAATCTTTAACAGATAACATGTGATAGGAAAAGCACTGATTTTACTTATGAACATGGGTGTGAAGTCCCTAGACAAAAATATTATCAAACAAATACCAGCAAACAAAAGCATTATGATCAAGCTGGGATATTCCCAAATTGCATGGTTGATTTAACATCAGAAAATCAATTACCACACCTCACTGCCTCAGTAGATCCGCAGTGCCGACTAGAGGATTTTAGGTGCAAGCAAAAGCAAGCATTCAGACTCAGAGTACCACAGGTCTCTTTTGGTACCAATGTGCTTGGAAGGATAAGGACAGGGACCAGAGCTTTCTCCTTCCCCCTTCCTATGAGGCAGGACCGTGTCAGAGTTTTCGTTTTGTGGGGATCCTTGCAGCAGTCTGGGAGAAGTTCACACAGACATCCAGGAGCTGTCTTTGCCCCCCAAAATAAACACTAAGATGCCAGGAGAAGGATTCTTTGCAATTAGGTGCAGATACCACCCAGCATAAGGCCCCCAGCCCAAACAAGCCAGCAGTTCCTGTGACAGCTGCAGAGGCACACCTGGCTTCCTGACCCCTCACAGATGGCATGACTAGTTCCAAAGTTACACTCAAGAGCACCTAAAGCTGCGGCTGGCTCTCCCATCAGGGGATTTACATTCAGTGACAGTTCCTCCCCATCCAGATGCAATTTACCAGTTAGGGGTCATTTTGACCCACCTGTTTGTTGTAAGGCCCTTATCTCAAGAGACAGATAAGGATGGATATATTGATTGATTTAGGACCTTGTACCATCAGCAAGTTTGCCTATCAACATAGCTGACATACTATATTATCAGATTACCAGGTAATCTGAAGTGGAGTTAAACAGAGGTCAAATTCTTAACAGAATGGGAAAAGTTCTGTTAGCCCTTATTCACACTAGATTAAAGGAGAAAAGTAATTCAATTTTAATAATGCAGAAAAAAATTTTTGATCAATTCAACATTTATTGGTGACAAAAATAAAACCTGAGAGAACTATGAATAGAAGGGATCCTCCTTAAGCTGACAAGAAAACCTACAGTAAACCTCATACCTAATTGTAAAATATTGAAACCACTTTTTTGAGTGATCTGCAATAAGACAGGAATGCCTGAAATCACATTTCTATTAAAAAGTGTCCTGGAGAGTCTAGTCAATGCAATAAAGCATGAAAAACTATATAAGGATTGGAAAGGAAGACAAAAAAGCTACCATAATGCAAAGACTATATAATTGTCTAAACATAAAACTCAAAGTAACCTGCAGGTAATGATTACAGTTAATAGAAAGATTCACAATTTGCTCCTTAGATATAAGCCCTAGCATAAGGATCAAATATTGAATATTATTTTATCTTTTATAATTAAGTCTTGGATTAAGTGCCTTAAGATCATTATTCAAACACAGGATCTATATTAGTTTGTTAAGCTGCCGGAATGCAGTATTCCAGAAATGAAACAGCTTTTAAAAAGGGAATTTAATAAGTTACAAGTTTACAGACTGAACCTATAAAAATGTCCAAACTAAGGCATCCAGGGAAAGATACCTTAATTCAAGAAAGGCTGATGGGTCTGGAACACTTCTGTCAGCTGGGAAGACGTGGCTGGCGTCTACTGGTCCATGTTCCCAGTTCGTTGCTTCCAGCTTCTGACGCCAAGTGGTTTCCTCTCTGAGCATCCATGGGCCTTCACTTAGATCCTCCGGGACAAATCTCTGTGTTTCATCTCTTAGCTTAGCATCTGCTAGGGCTGGAGATTTCTTCTCTTCAGGTTCTGGCTAATTCTGTGAGTCCTTGCTTAGCACCTGGGCTATTTTTGTCTCACTCTCCAAACTTCTGTATCAGTTCTCTCTGTCGACTCTCTCCAAAATGTTTCCCCTTTTAGAAGACTCCAGTAAACTAATCAAGACCCACTGGAAATAGGTGGAGTCACATCTCCATCTAATCAAAAGGTCACACCCACAATTGGGCATGTCATATCTCTGTGGAGACAATCTAATCAAAAGTTTTCACCCTCCAGTACTGAATCAGGACTAAAAGAAATGGCCACTCCCATGAGATTGGATCAGGAGTAAAACCTGGCTTTTCTGGGGTACATAATAGCTTCAAACGGGCACAGGATCTATGGATGTAGAAGTGTGAGTGTACACGATGTACAGAATTGGGAATTAAGACTGAGTAGCCTATATATAGAAATTTGACCTGAGGGATTTTAAAGTTATTATTAAAAATCCTGACTTTGACATTTTTTGATAATTTGCTTCTTCCTCTTAAAATAAAGTCAACAACTGGGTTTTAAAAGGATAAAAATGATTAGATATAAACATGAAAATTTATCTTTTGTTTGAAGGGAGTTTTTGTGGCATTCTGATACTAAGATTAGGTTAGATTTAAGCACTGTGATGGAGCTTTCAAGAATAGTAATCTTTTAAGAAAATTTATAGGCTAAAAGTAAGACTTCATAAAGCTGATTAATTCATCTCAGAAATAAGAAATTAATATTAACAGTAACATAATGCAATTAAGCACTTCCTGGATGAGGAGGAATCAGACTTACTTGGATTCTTGTTCACCATGCAGCAATTTAGTTTCCTTAATTGTGTAATCACAAAGCTGAACTGGACAATCTCTGAGATCCCTTATAGGCAGGTCTTAAATTGAATCTAGATCTCTGAATATCTGAATGTCTCAGAACATAAAGTGACCATAAATACAGTTAGCCAGTCTCTCTGTTCTGAACTCTCTGTTTCTCCCTTGGTCTGGCTTGTTATTACCTGAGGTTGGTCCTTGCTTTCCTCCTTATGTTACTCCCTCATTGTCCATCCTTGCCTTCAAACTCTTGCTCAACTCCCTGGTGTCTGCTTCTGACCCTGGTCATAAAATTAAAATTCCTTAATAAACTAGTCATTTTGAAGAGAAGGGAATAAGTATTTTAAGTTTTGTTCTCTGACCAAGATGAACCTATAACATGAAAAGAGAAACTTTTAAAAGTTTTTTATTAATTTTGTTATTCATTTTAATTGTCTCTGTAAATAACATGTAGACACTGTTTTTAAGACCCCCAAATTATGATTTCTTTAAAGAATAACCATTTACATTAATTGTCCATCCATGTGTACAGAATTTTTCAACATTTTTTAATGTGAAATATAACATATATACAAAAAAGGCAATGAATTTCAAAGTACATTTTAACATATACTTATAGAACAGATTTCAAAGTTTATTATAGGTTACAGTTCCTCTATTTCAGGTTTTTCTTTCTAGCTGGAGACTAAAAAGAAATATCAGTATAATGATTCAGCAGTCATGCTCATTTGTTAGACCCTAACTTCTCTGTTATAACTTCTCCTTCTCCTTTGATCCTTCTCCCAAAATGAGATATTTGGGTTATGCCCATTCTAATTATTTTTCTTGTTGAAAAGGGGTGTCAACAATATGGGATGGGGGATGGAACTGGTTGATGTTCTTGGAGAGATTGGCACCTCTGGGTTTCAGGATTTATCTAGCCTAGGGACCATCCGAAGGTTTTAGGTTTCTGAAAAGTAAACTTGGTGCATGCAACTTTTGTAGGATCTCAGATAAGAGTCCCGGGTGTTCTTTAGGGTTAACAGGATGATGTTGATTGGCGTTGGCAAACTGGCAATTAGCAATATCTGGCTGAAACTTGTGTAAGAGTAGCCTCCAGAGTAGCCTCTGGATTCTGTCTGAACTCTCTTCGCCACTGATAACCTTATTTTGCTGCACTTCTTTTCCCTTTTTTGGTCAGGAAGGCATTGTTAATCCCATGGTGCCAGGGCCAGGCTCATCCCTAGGAGACCTGTCCCACACTGCCAGGAAAACTCACACCTCTGGACGTCATGTCCCGTGTAGGAAAGAGAGTGATGATTTTACTTGTAGAGTTAGGCTTAGAGAGAGAGAGAGGTGCCATCTGACCCAAAAAATAGGTTCTCTGGAAGTAACTCTTAGGGATAATTATAGGTAGGCTGATCTTCTCTGCTACAGAAGTAAGTTTCATTAAAGCAAGAGTCAAGTTCAAAGTCGTGGTCTATTAACTTGGGAGTCCTTAGTGTTTGAAAGAGTATCAGGTGTTTCCCAAAAAGCCAAACTTTGGGGTATATCTTACCAGACTTGAACTATAAATTAATATCTGGCTGTCAAGTCAGCCACTATACAAACTTGGGCAAATAACTTAAAATGTCAATTTTCCCATCTATAAAATGAAAAGATTAAAGTAGGTGATCTAAGTTTTCTTCCAATCCAGTATTATGATATAGGATCTGGAACACACAACTGTTAGATGGTTCTAACCAACTGGATGGCAATCCTAGAATTTTTTACACAAATAGATTATGACTGAATTCACTAAATATGTGTCATTCACCATCAATATCATACTCAAGCTGAGGATACAGAGTACAGAGAACAAGATAAATGCACCCTTTGTGCGTAGTCTAGTTTTACAGCTTAAAAAAGAAAAGAAAACCTTTGCATTAAAACAATCATTATTAAAAGTATAGGTCATTGCTTGTTATTTCCACTGAAATATAAGGTGGGAGAAATAAGTCTAAAAATATGAAGCTGAATTACCTCACCAAATTAATCCAATTACAAAATGAATTTCTTGAGGGGGCATGTGTATTTCTACCTCAAAATTCTTTTAAAATACCACCTGACAGTTTTAACATTGTTCAATAATTTTGACTAAAATTCAAGGATGGATTAAATAATCTTTTTAATGACAAATAGAAAATAAAAAGTGAAAATCCTCTAGATTGCGTGTAACAGGGTGAAGGAAAGAGGGCTTACCTGTCATTTATCTGATTGGCTGAAAATTCTTTTTTTAACCATACATTTATCTTCTACACAAACCTGCTGTTTTGCCTCATGTATTACTGTAATTTAATTTACATCAGAAGTCATGTTGTTTAAAGATGGTTATTTTTAAAGTATGTAAGTAGACATAAAGTTTGTCCTCACTGATTTTGTTGATGCAAATTTGAAGTGTCTGTTTCAAACTAAGGGCAGGTGGAGCAGGAAAAGAAGAAACAATGTGAAATTATTAAACACCAAAGTAGGCAATTTTAAGTACATCTTCCAGAAATACACTATGTTTTCAATAAGATGAGAATCTTAATGCAATTCTAAACTATCAGGCTCAGTTGGTTTACTTCCCAGGCCTGTAACTTCAGTCTATTTGATTTTCATTAAGTATATTTTTAGAGGAAAACAAAAACTTAAAATAGTCTAATGAATCAAACTTTCCTTTATCAGGTATTTCCAGTTTTGAGATCATGAACAAAGCCACTAAAAACATTCACATACAGATCTCTGTGTTAACGTATTATTTAGAAACATGGTATTTACAAACAAAAGAAGAAATAGCTAAAAGAGTTAAATCTGATTGTCACTGAAGGTGGGAAGAGGTGTGATGGGTGGAGTGTGATGTTGATATATCACGTTTTAGACATTTTGGTACGATTTGTATATATGTCACCATAATTTAAAATTTTAAAAGTTGAATGTATATGAAAAATATGCTAAATTAAAGAAGACAGTGATAAAAGTTGACATACTACATGACTTCACTTCTGTGATATTTTAGAAAAACCAAAAATATATGAACAGAAGTCAGAGCAGAGGCTGCCAGGGGTTGGGTAAAGGAAGAGAACTGAGGATAAGCATAAGGAAAGTTTTAGGGATAATGGAAACACTCTATATCTTGACTGTGCTGATGATCATACAACTACGTATATTTGTCAAGATTTATACACAATATACCAAAAAAGGGTGAATGTTATTGTGTGTAAATTATACTTCAACAAAATCTGACTAAAAGAAGAATAAATAAATAAATAATGGGAAGACATACTTTGTTCATGGATCAGAACATAGTTCATGGATCTTGTTAAAAAGACGGCAATATGTCACAAATTGATTATACATTGAGCATAATCTCTATCAAAATCCTAGTTGCCTTTCCTGCAGAAACTGACAAGGTGATCCTAAAATTCTTATGGAAATACAAAAATATCCAAAACAATTATGAAAAAGAACTCACTTTCTGATTTCAAAACTTTCCACAAAGCAGTAGTAATCGAGACTGTGTTGTACTGGCCTATAGAGAGATTTGTAGATCAATGGAATAGTACTGAGTTCAGAAATAAACTCATACATTTATGGTCAACTGATTTTGACAAGCTGCCAAGACAATTTAATGAGGAAAAAGCATTTTCAACTAATGGAGCTGTTGCAACTGGTTATCTACATGCAAAAGCAAAAGGATGGAGTTGGACCCCTACTTTATACCATATACAAAAATTAAGTCAAAACAGAGCATAGACTGATATGATGGACTAAAACTATAAAACTCTTAGAAGAAAATAAGTGAAAATCTTTGTTGATCTTGAGTTAGGCAATGGTTTTTTAGATATGACACTAAAAGCAAAAGGGATTGAAGAAAAAAACAGATAAATTTGACTCCATCAAAATTTAAAACTTTTGAGATTCAAAGGACACAATCACGAAATTAAATGACAGCCCACAGAATGGAAGAAATATTTGCAAATCCTATTATTTGATACAGGGTTAGTATCCAGATAGTATTAAAAACTCTTGCAACTCAAGAATAAAAGGCAAATAACCAATTTAAAAATAGGCAAAGATTTAAATAGACATTTCTCCAAAGTATATAAACAAATGGCCAATAAGCACATGAAAAGATACTCAACAGCATTACCCACAGAAAATACAAAGCAAAACCACAATGAGATTATCACATCATACCCACTAGGAGGACTATAATACAAAAGACGGGTAAGTTGTGAAGATGTGGAGAAACTGGAGCATTAATACATTGCTGTTAGGAGTGTAAAAATGATGGAGTCAATTTGGAAAACAGTTTGGCAGTTCCCCAAAACGTTAAACATATGAACTAGCCATAAGAGAAGTGAAAACTATGTCCACATAAAATTTCTACACAAATGTTCATAGCAGCATTACTCATAATAGCCAAAAAGTGCCTATTCCTGCTAAATGAACAAACTGTGATATGTCCATGCAAAGGAATATTATTGTACTTTAAAAAGGTATGGAGTGCTAACAAATGCTACAACCTTTAAAATATTATGTGGGAATAAGTGAAAAAAGCAATGGATATTTTATTATTTGATTTACATGAAATGCCCAGAATAAGCAAATCAATAGAAACAGAAAGTTAGATTAGTGGTTGCCTATGTCTGGGAGAAATAAGTAGGGGGCTGTAGGAGGGGAAATGAGAATCGACTGCTAATGTATGGTTGTTGTTTTTTTTTCCCTGAAGTGATGAAATGTTTTAAAATTAGATTGTAAAGATGGTTTTACAATCTTGTAAATATATTAAAAAGCACTAAATTGTACAATTAGAAAGCATGACATTTATGGTATGCGAAATATAGCTCTATAAAGCTGCTAAGTGGTTAAATGCGTAAATAATAAAAGAGTAAGAGGGAATAAAAAAAGTGACACTTTATTTTGTACTGTTACAGAAGGATGAGTGTTTCTGTTAAATTCTAAAATTGGCTGATTATGAGATCTTTATGGATGACCAAAACCAAAATATTAGATGGTGCCAAATGGGCAAAAAATAAATATGCAAAACAAAACAAAACAAAAGGGAATGAACTGGTCTGAATCAAAACTCTTCTTGTAATTATAGAATGGATACAGGAAAGAGCTTTTTGGCAAAATCATCTTTCAGAAATGAGGGAGAAGTTAAGACATTTCCAGAAAAACAAAAGCTGAGGGAGTTTGTCACACTAGACCTGCTCTACAAGCAATGCTAAAAGGAATTCTTCAGGATGAAAAGAAAGGACATTAGAAAATAGATTGTAGTTGCATAAAGAAATAAAGAATTCTGGTAAAGGTAACAACATGGTTAATATAAATGCCAGAACAATGATATTTTTGGTCACTGCCCTGCTATTTACTTCCTAGAGGATTTAAAATGCAAATGCATAAAAGTAATAATAAACCTATATATAATTAATATATAAATATGTTATTTGTAACTAGAACTACATAAATGTGGAGGAACAGAGGGTTATAGGAACATAGTGTATATATGCAACTCAAGTTAATTTGGTATCAAACCAAACCATACTGTTACAGATTTTGATGTTAAAATTTAAATCTTGGGGTAACCACAAAGAAAATACTGGAAAAATATGCACAGAAAGACATGGGAAGGGATTCTCTAAAGGGTACACTACAAAAGCAGGAGGATGATTTGAACAGACATTTCTCCAAAGAAGATATACAAATTTCCAAAAAGCACATGAAAAGCTGCCAAACATCACCAGCCTTTAAGGAAATGCAAATCAACACCACAATGAGATACCACCTCATACCCACTAGAATGGCTATTAAAAAAAAAAACAGAAAAAAACAAGTGCTGGCAAAACTACGAAGAAAGAGGAACCATAACACATTGTTGGTGGGAATATAAAATGGTGCAGTCATTGTTGAAAAATTTGGCATTCCTCAAAAGTTAAACATGGAACTGCCATAATACCTGGTAATCACACTGAAAGCAGGGACTTGAACAAATATTTTTACACCAATATTCATAGCAGCATTGTTCACAATAGCCAGAGAGTGGAAGCAACTCAAAATCCATCAAGAGATGAATGGATAAACAAAACGTATATGCATACATGGGATATTATTCAGCTCTAAAATGGAATGACATTCCGTTATGTGCTACTATATGGATGAACCTTGAAGACATCACACTGAGTGAACTAAGTCAGACACAAAGGGACAGATACAGTAAAATAAAATAAAAGAAATGACAAGGGAATTAAAATAGTATTCTATAAAAAATCTAACACAAAAGAAGAAAGTATCAGAGGAACAGAGGAACACAAAAGACCTAAGACCTAAAAACAGAGCCCCTTAATACAAGAAGTAAAAAACAACAGAATTGAAGGCAGAAGCAGACAATTCAAACAGTAACAGTTGGAAACTTTAATACCCCATTTTCATAATGGCTATAACACCTAGACAGAAAAACAACAGAGAAATAGAAGATTTGAACAACACTATAAACCAACTTTAGACTTAATAGGCATCTAAAGAACACTCTACCAAACAACAGAAGATCATATTCTTCTCAAGTGCGTATGGGACATTCTCCAAGAAAGGCCATAATTGAGGCATTAAAACAAGTTTCAACACATTTAAAAGGGTTGAAACTATAAAAAGTCTTCTTCAACCACAATGGAATGGACTTAGAAATCAAAAACCAAAGGAAACTTAGGAAATTCACAAAGATGTGGAAATTAGACAACCTGCTCCTACATAAACAATAGGTCAAAGAAGAAATCAAAAGTAAAATTGGAATATACTTTGAGATGAATGAAAATAAAAATACAATACCAAAATTTATTAGATGCAGTGAAAGCAGCACTTGGAAGGAAACATCTATAAGCATTTATATTAAAGGTTATAAACATCTGTATTATAAAATAAAACACAGCTCATATCGACAATCTAATCTTCACATTTAAGAGGCCAGTAAAGGAAGAGCAAACTAAACACAAAGCAAGCAAACAGAAAGAAATAATAAAGATGTGAGTGGAAAAAATGAAATAGAGAATAGAAAATCAACAAAACCAAAAATGAAAAAATAAAACTGACAAAATTTCATTAGACTGATGAAGAAAAAAAGATTCAAATAACTAATATCAGGAATAAAATGAGGAGATTACTACCAACCTCATATAAATAAAAAGGATTAAAGGAAATAGTATTAACGATTGTATGTCAACACATTAGATTACCTAGGTGAAATGGACAAATTCCTAGAAAGACATAAACTACAAAAACAGACTGAAGAAAAAATAGAAAGTATGAATAGACTTATTGCAAGCAAAGAAATTGAATTTGTAAAAACAAAACAAAACACTTCCCACAAAGAAAATCCCAGGGCCAGATGGCTTCACTGGTGAATTCTGCCAAATATTTAAAGAATTAACATCAATTCTTAACCACCACTTACAAGGAATAGGAGAGAAAACTTCCCAATTCATTCTATGAGGCCAGTTTTCCCTGATACCAAAACCAGATGAAGAGAACCACCACCAAAAAAGAAAGAAAGAAAACTATAGACCAATATACCTCATGAATATGGATGTGAAAATTCTCAACACAATACTATATCAAACTAATTTAGCAATTTAAAGAACAGATACCATGACCAAGTGAGAATTATCCCAGGTTGCAAGGCTGGTTCAACATATGAAAATCAATGTAATATACAATGCCAATGAAATAAAGGACAAAACTACACGATCATCTCAATGGATGCTAAAAAGCGTTTGAGAAAATCTAATGCTCCCTCCCTTATGATTAAAACACCCAACAAACTTAGAATAGAAGGGAACTTCCTGACCTTAATAAAGGGTATTTGCAAAAAAAATCACAGGTAATCACACTTATGTTGAAAGTCTAAATGCTTTTCTCATAAAATCAGGAACAAGACATAGATGTTCACTCTCTCAGCTCTATACAACACTGAGCTGCAAGTTCTAGCCAGGACAATTAGGCAAGGAAAAACAAGGCATCCAGATTGGAAAGGAAAAATGAAACTATTTTTTCCACAGAGCTAAAGAATGATAGTGAGTATAGAAAATCCTAAAGATTCCATGCAAAAAAACCCCACAACAACCTGTTAGCACTAATAATTAAGTGCTGAAAGGCTGCAGAGTACAGATCAATATACAAAAATCATTTGTATGTCTATATAGACATACACTAACAACAATGAGAAAAAGAAATCAAGAAAACAGTTCCATTCACAATAACATCAAAAATAATAAAAAACTTAGGAATAAATTTAATAAAAGAAGTGCAAAGTGTGCATACAGAAATCTACAAAACACCATTGAAAGAATTAAAGAACATCTAAGTAAATGAAAAGACATCCATTGTCTATAAACGACTTACTTAATATTGTTAAGACGGCAACACTACCCAAATTGATTTCAGATTCAGCTGTATCAAAATATCAACTTCCATTTTTTTTTTTGCAGAAACAGAAAAGTTTATCCTAAGACTCATTTGGAATTGCAAGGGATCCTAAATAGCAAAAACAACCGTGAAAAAGAAGAACAAAGTTGGAGGACATACACAACCCAATTTCAAAACTAGAATAATCAAGTTAATAAGTACTAAAAAGCTACAACAATAAATTGGCACTGGTATAAGGATAGTCATTTAGGTGAATGGAAAAGACAATTAAATTAGGAAAGATAATCATTTCAACAGATGGTGATTAGCAACTGGATATCCAGATGCAGAAGAATGAAATTGGGCCCCTATCTCATATCATATAAAAAATTAACTCAATAGGATCATTGACCTAAATGTAAAAGCTAAAGCTATAAAACTTTTATAAGAAAGCACAGTTGTAAATCTTTGTTGACCTTGGATTATATAATGGCTTAAACATAATAAAAAATCAAGCAGCAAAAGGAAAAAAATAGATAAAATGGAGTTAATCAAAATTTAAAAAATTCGTAATGAGAAAAATGCAAATAAAAGCCACAACGAGATATCACTTCACACCACTAAGATGACTGTAATCAAAAAGACAGACAATAACAAGTGCTGGAGAGGATGCTGGGGAATCGGTACCCTTCTACACCAAGTATGGGAATGCAAATGGTACAACTATTTGGTAAAGTCTGACAGTTCATCAAAAATCTTTGTTAACAATGGAGTTACCGTATGTTCCAGCTATTCCACTTCTAGGGATATACCCAAGAGGAATGAAAATAGATGTCCACATAAAACCAGTTCATGAATATTCACAGCAGCATGATTCATAATAGCCCAAAAATGAAAACGACCAAAATGTTTATCAATTGGATAACAAAAGCAGGTATATTCACACAATGGAACATTAGCAGACCATAAAATTATGAAGTGCTAATATATGATGCAACATGGATGAACCTTGAAAACATTATGCTAAGTGAAAGAAGCAAAACACCAAGGTCACATGTTGTATGATCTAATTTACATGAATGTCCAGAATAGGTTAATCCATAGACACAGAAGGAGACTAGTGGTTGCCAAGGTCTGTGATGAAGTAAGGGCTTCTTTTGGGGCTAATGAAAATGTTCTGCCGTTCTGAATTATAGTATGTGTTCTGCAATTAAAAGGCTGAATTTTTTAGTATTTTATAGTAAAGTATGAAAATACAATGGACAGACTCTATGTCAATTTATAATCTGTCGTTTTATTCACCATTTTTCTTACAATATTCTGTCATTCAAAATATACCTTATGAGTAACTCATGCATACAATAGGCACACTATAAATATTTTTATTTAGTAATTAGCTATTTCTTAGGAGTGACTAAAAAATCCTGATGTAAAATCCCAGCTGGGAAGTGCATAATCCCATAGTAGACAAAATATATATAACTTTACAATAAACAATTTTATAAGAATTTGCCCAAAAGAGGTAACATTTACAATTTAGAAATAAAAAAAATAAATAAAAATCAAGATGGAACGCAATACTAACCTATCTGGACAGTGATCAGTGGTGCTCATTGACCAAGGGCTACCTGCACCCTGTGGTCTTTAGACTACCTGAAATTCAGTTAACAGAATTATAAGGTAATAGAACTAGGTAACATCTTCTTAACTGGAAATGCTGCAAGAAGATATAATCAATAGTCTATCAAAATTTTAAACTACATCCCTCTGTGAACCCACTGAAAAAAATTAAAATTCATATTTTATTCTCTACTTTCAAAAAATCTTAAGTAGCAAGAATGATCCAAAAAAGCATGAAATCACTCATACAAAAGCTATGTTAAAGACTGTGGAAAGTCTCTGGAAGATAAGCTCAAGACCACTAGTCCAAATACAAAATAAATCTTTACATTAAACGGCCTTCGGATGTTTTAAAAAACAAAAGAAGCTGTGGTCAGACATGATAAACAAATATATTCCAAACTTTTATATTGGGTTATTTTTATATCTATGGACATCCACCCTAATTTGAATAAAAAAAAGTACTATTATTGTAAGGTAAAATTATAGGCAACCAGATACCTAACCTAAGAGAAGCAGCTTTGCAAACGTATAAACATAATCAATAAATATAAAATGAAAATATCTACTAACTATATTTCTCAAAAGCTACACAATTTTATAAAAATTCAAATATGTGGTCAATGTTAACACATGGAAAAGTATAAAATACTATTGAGTGAAAAGAGAAAAATTAAAAATATAAAGTGATTGCAACAATGTAAAAGTAAATATATCACAATAACAAAAACAGAAGTGAATTTCAATTTAGAGACATAGATTCAAATATTTACTAGAATTTTGTCTTTGCTGCTTAAGAGTATAACAAAATAAGAAAAAAAAAAAGACTATTTTAGATAAAACTATACTCCTAAGTAGGAGTCACCGAACTATATGTGAACTCCTAAAACAGAGACTGAAAAAAACATTACTTCTATATTTCACCTGTATCCTATGGAAGTTAGCCCACATTTGCTGCTCTCCATTTTACAAAACCTTCTGGGCAATGTGTACAGTTATAATTGCTCCTCAAACATAAAAAGAAAATGTAAAAGCACTGTCTGAATAAGAAAACCAAGCAGCATGCTAACAAAAACTACCTACTTAATCTGTTTTGCTCCTGCAAAAAGTCACTAACAGAGTTTTAAAAAACTAATTCTATATATATATATATATATATATATATATATATATTTTGGCATGGGCAGGTTCTAGAAATCGAACCCAGGTCTCCAGTACAGCAGGTGAGAATTCTGCCACTGAGCCACTGGTGCACTGCCCTCTATATACATATTTTATATAACATATTTATGCTGTAAATATTTGAAAGAATGGCTTTTACATAATTCTTTAATACAATAATATAATTGCAAGTTAGGCTAAGTCTCTCAAATTTATTACTGAAAATTATTCTCTACATAGTTTAGAAAATGGTTAATTTCTTGGATAAAACATGGCATATTTAGAAGTCCGAAAGCCAAGTAAATCCCTCATTTCATTTCGGAATTTTGACAGATCTTGGCGCAGTTCATTTAGATTTTCCACAGTTGCCTGATCTGTACTTTGCATCTTCTGTCTCATGGAAGTCAAGTAACGATGCACTAAGCAACACATCACTTTTTGATAATTCTCATCTCTTTTTTGTTTCAAATTTTTCCATTCCTTCAAAACAAACAATATTACTACACTAACAATGTGCAGAGACAAAACTTAAATGGGGTGGATTTTTACTAAATATTCACAGATAGAAACACAGCTTTTAATGCTTTATTAGGCTGTATTCTTGTCACCATATGTTGCAAAAGAATAATTAACTTTAACATGTTTAACACAAATCTAGCCTGCACATTTGTTTCATTCATTCATCTGCACCCTCATCTTGATATTTTAAAAATTAGTTTTATGAAAACTGAGTTTATAGCCCAGATTAGCAAACTACGACCCATAAGGCAAATATGGCTTGTGTCATGTTTGTCAGCTGAGAATGGTTCTTACAAATGAACACTGCAATTACTCTGATGACTGGGAACACTAACTGAATGCCAATTACACGAAGTGTTATCTGTCCCCTACTCCCCCAGCAAAAAGAATTCCACTCTTTCAAGACCTATATTACAAGAAAATTATACTCAGTTATTGTTGAATTTTGGTAATATTAGTACCTAATATAACATTCTCAATTTTGTACCTGGACCACAAAGCCTAAAATATTTACTGTGTTTATAGAAAAAGTTTGCCAAGAAAAACCACCAAAAAATACGAGCTTAAATGCAATGGTCATTCTTTATCTATACTGAAAGAATAGGTATGGCCCATGTTTTAAAACTATACGAAGAGATTTCATATTTTTTGGAAATCTGAAAACTTTGAAATTCACAGCTCTTTTCCTCTCTTTATCTCAATAAATATTTATTGGATCTTTACTTTATGTTAGATAGTGTGCCATGCACTAGGGATATGGCAGTAAAAAGAAATCAGTCACGGCCCTCAAAGATCTTGTATATTTATGCTTTAGGAAACTTCTGAGATTACAAATTGTGAAAATTTCATGTTACAATTCCAAGTCTTAATTTCTTACCTTTAAACTGTTTTGCCGTTTGACCCTGCCTTTTGACGTATGAGAGCAAATCCACTTACTGAGGCTACTGATCATATAGCAGATAGTCTTTGGTGAAGGAATGATGTTGAAAGGTGGGGGTAATGTACATTTGTCATCAAAGTAGCTCAGCCACAGCTTTGCTCGAGCAAACTTCCATTCTTTGTCTTCATGATTCTATAATGGGCGTAATGAAAAAGCAATATGGATGGTACATATATAAAGGGAGAAAGAGAGAGAGGATGAAAGACCATTTTAAACTGTCCAAATGTTTCCACATCATGTTGGCAAAAATTAGGTACAAGATTTACAATTACTATACATTACTTACATTTTAAAAACCTGCATTTAATTTTAAAATGACATGATTTCTTAATTTTTATAGTCCTTTGGTTGTGTTATCTGCTGTTTACGTTTAGTATTATCTGAGGGAAGGGAAGAATGAACACTTACTGCTATCAACTGAAAGCTTTTGTGAAGCATTGCCACCAGCAGCTTTGTGAGCACGATCACCACCACGACATTGTACGTGCCGACAATAACAGCTCCGACAAAAGACTGCAATTCTTCCCCGTAACTAAATCTTGTGACAAAGATTGCCACATGTGCTAAGGAGAAAATATACCAGAACAAAGCAAAGCAAGTGCCAATGAACCTGTAAAGATAAGTACACTATTGTTTAAAAGGAAATTAATTAGCAGAAATGAATGAATCAATTTCATCAAAATTATTTGAAGAGAATTGTGACAATCCAAGACACTTTATAAAATACATGAGGTTGATCCCCACAGTAGATATGTTAGTTTAAACAACAAAATAGACTTACAGGAAGATAAATTATTCCCAACTGTTTAACCCCTTGCCATGGTCTATCTATTTTCTACACAGCAGCAGCCTATATAACGCTGGTCAAACTTAGATTTTGTCACTCTTCTGCTCAAAACTTTCAAATGGATCCTAATTTCAATAACCCAAAGTCCTTATGAGGACTGACAATTTCCTACATGATTCAGCCCTCCTGATCTCTCTGGCCTCATTTCCTACACCTTTCCCTCTTATTCACCGCACTGCACCTAGTCAGGCCTCATAGCTTTTCTTTGAACATGCCAGCCATGCTCCCAACTCAGGCTATCTGATCTGCCTTTACTGTTTGTCTCCCTGCAAATGTTCTCTGCCAGGTGTCTTCATAGCTTGTTTCTTCACTCCTTTAGGTTTTTCCTTGAAAGTGGAGCCTTTTCTAGCCTTCTGTCTAAACATGCATGCTGTCATCCATATACACTCCCTAGTCCATGTTTTGTCTCCTTAGCTCTTATCTACTGTGTAACATATGACGTATTTTATTGATCGTATTTATTGCCTCTCTCCCCTCACTAGAAGGTAAGGTCATGAGGATGGTTTTATTCAGGTACTTCATTCAGCACTTAGAACAGAGTTTGGCATATAGTAGGTATGAAATAAATATTTACTGAATGAAAAAATGACTATGTTATAAACAATTCACAATAGAATCCTTCAAAAATCAAATTTCTTTGGTGCACTTAATTTGACTTATAAAAATGTGACTATCAGGAAACCTATTAATCTAAGCAAAACAAATACTTTCCACAATTCTTTGGATATTTTTTTGGTAGATAACTAATGACTTTTAAGCATCTATTTAAGTAGATTTAATTCAACTGGTTTTGTCCTAAACATCCTGTCTCTTCAAGTGATCGAATTTCATTTAGCTATTCCAAGAAGCAATAATTTATGGCATGTATGAGTTTTTTCTTTTTTATTTCTTTTGTTGGAGAGACACAAATGTTCAAAAAATGATCATGGTGATGAATACACAACTATGTGATGATATTGTGAACCATTGATTGTAACCATGTCAAGAATGTTTGTATGTTTGTTTGTTGTTTACAATAAAAATATCAAAAAAAAAGAAAGCAATAATTATGATGTTTTAAAATACTTGCTTTAATGTTTTAGTATTTTTAAGGCATTCATATTTTAACATAGTTTTCTTTTTCTAAAATAAAAGAAATATATTTTAATAAATGAAGAGGCAATATAGTAATGAACCTAATTTCTTATTCTTTAGATGAGATGACATGCAAAGTAACTACAGAACAGCAGGTATATAACAGGGATGCAACAAATATGTGATTTGACTCCCCTTCTCCATTATTTTATTTAAGAATGGGGCAGGTATTTTGACCACCTCATAACTGATTGTACAATAATACCTTATGATACATGAGATTAGAGAAAAGCAATTGCTCATTAAGCTCTAGTGAGTCTCAATAAGAGACAGTACTGCCCTCCTAAAAAGTTTTTGAAAATGTGAGAGTGTTTTCGGTTCTAACAATACTAAAAGCTGCTACATAAACCTATCACTTAAGGTGAAGAGATGCTAAACATCCTGCAACAATGGGACCAAAAAAAAAAATCAGTCCTGCCCAAAATACTAAGGGTGCACTAAATGCCCACTTTGAGATAGACAGCAGGTGGAAACACAATCGATCTACTAATTATTTTAGATTCTATATGTAAAGATGACTATTAAATGATTAATGGGAACTACACAAATTTTCATTAAAGTTTGCAAAACTTAAAGAGGAATTTACTAAAGAAAATTTTAAGTTCCATTTCTGTAGGTTACAATTCATACACAACACAGTTGAAAGAAATATATCTACTAAAAATTTTAAAAGATACTCACGAGTGGAATGTATCATTGCTCTGCTGTTCACAGAAGATGCCCACACAGTCCTTCTGTTCTTTTGGAGTATAGCCTTTATCATACAGTTGTGTCAGTCCAATCGTAAAAGAAAACAAAACAAGAAGAAACATTCCAAGAAATTTTCCAAAATCTTGTAACATCTGTCCCATTGAAATCTGTGGAATACATTACATAGGTGTTCATTAAAATTATCAGGAAAAACAAAATATTAAATGATCATGTAATAAAAGGAAGACAAACATGAATATCTACTTTCATTCCATCTGGAAGAAATATCTGATGAGAACATAAAAAATCCAGCTGCCAACAAAAAATCCTAATAATCATGACAACACTGGAATGTTAGATGGTACATTCCAAAAATCTGGACTTGAATTGCTGCTATGGAGGTAGAGCTGGAAATACAGAGATTTAAGAAAAGGCTTAATTTTAACCGGATAGAAGGAAAATGTCCTGTTCAAGCCTAAAGGGAAACATATGCTTATATTTATATAACTCTTAAAGTTTACAAATATAAAATCATTATGACATTAAGTAGTTAGATTTCCTCAACCAGAAAAATTCTAGACCAAATCCTGAAGAACAGCAGTTCCTCTTCTAAAACACCCTATTTTCTTGCCCAGGTGATCAGTTTTCTTCAATAGTGGGTCCATAAGAAAATCTTCTGTATGCAATCCAAATGAAAAAGTCTACTATAAATACGTGAGTATCTATTGTAATTTAGACATGAATAGTGCATCTGGAACCTTAATTCAAGCCCACCTTCATTGGGCAATACTTCTTCAAAACCTGGGGAGCAGGTACTTTACACTCTTGGTGTTTAAACTGGCATACACATTTGGAGAAAAACTTGACATTACCCTTTTGACAAAGCAATTCTGTACTAGCAATTTGGTCAAGAGATATGAAGTAACAAAAACGCAAACAGACAAAAGGATTTCCATTGCAGCATTGTTAGAGGCAGCAAAAAATTAGAACATATTAAATGTTGCTGTTAAAAGGAATGAATTACATCTGTACATGCTGGCAAAGAAAGATGTCCATAAAATATTAAGTAAAAAAAGCAATATACAGAACAGTATGAGTAACAGCTCCATTTTTTTACTTTTTAAAAGTTAGATCAGATATAGATTTTGACATAGGTATGATTCAATGTGCACAGGAAATTTCTGGAATATTACCCAGTAAATTGCTAATAAGGCTTTTCTATGAAAAGTAGATTTAGAGGTATCATTTTATACACGCTTTTTTTTCTTTGTATGCTGTATGGCGGGGGTCACAGTTCATTCTTTTTCCATATGAGTATTCCCTTATTGTAGCACCATTTGTTGAATTTTTGTTGTTTGTTTTTTTCATTTGTTTGTTTGCTTGTTTGTTTTTGGGAAGTCCATAGGTTGGGAATCGAACCGGGCTCTCCTACATAGCAGGCAGGAATTCTATCACTGAACTACCCTCATACCTCCCACTTTATACCCTTTTTAAATTTTCTTTGCAATATGCATTTTTTTACTTTTAAGATTCAAAAATTAATTTTAAAAAGGTCTTCCTCAAATTTAACCAGGTCAAATTTATACAGTTAATTAAATCCTGCTTCAAATAAAATTCCTAATTGACCCAAACCTGGAAACATGACATATGCCAACCACCAATGATACACAATGGTGCCATGAGGCAAATGGCCAGGCACTCTAGCCCACTAAAGTGCGCCGGTTAATGATCAGAACTGTGCTAAATGTTTACACGGGCCACAAGGTAGTATCTCAGACTCCACCATGGTGGAGAGCTCCAACAAACCAGATTCTTGTGCACCTGACTAGAACATGTGGTACTTTTCAAAACCGTATGCTTTTCTCACCTGGCACTTTTATAAAATTCTGAAAAAGAAGCAGGGAGCTCAAAATGTGTGATAAAGAGAGGTAAATTTTCATTTTAATTGATGACAGCTTTTTTGGGTCACCTTGAAGAACAAAATCATTATATCAAATTGTTAGTGATTAAAATAGTCATACCATATCTGTACAATACTTATTCCAAGTTACATAATACTTAGGACAGTAGGAATATGGTAACAATTTTTTTTAATCATACATTCCCCTTTCTCCTCTCCCTGCTAATAGAGAAAGACTGCCTTTGAAGAAAGCTCAGACCCTGTAAGCTTATAGTAAATACGATTTTCCGAGAGTGATCATGTATGATTGATATACAATTTTAATTAAAAAAATAAGTCCAAATGGGCGGGCCACGGTGGCTCAGCGGCAAGAACGCTTGCCTGCCATGCCAGAGGACCCGGGTTCGATTCCCGGTGCCTGCCCACGTAAAATAAATAAATAAATAAATAAAAATAAATAAATAAAAATAAAAAATAAGTCCAAAAGTAGAAGCCTTCATTTAACACAACAAAGTTTTAAATAGTAATTGTAATTCCATTTCAATAACAAAGTGAGCAATATTTAATCAGATCCTACACACTTCATGATTTGTGTTTTAAAAGCCTGATTGATATTGACTTCTGGGACACCTGGTGCAGTGGAGTGAGGCCCCTCCTGCTCCGCGAAACGAGAGGGGAGCCGGGGAGAAAATGTGCAGGACTGCAGGTCCCAGGGTGTGAGTAAACCAGAAGGGTCTCTAGGTCGTTTTGGGGAGGAGCACGTCGGCGGATCGGGGGAGAGCAGGTGGGGCGGGTGCCTGGGATCCCTGGGTGGGCTGCGGAATACTGGGGACGTGTGACAGGAGGGA
>PVIY010008618.1:0-76076 GCA_004026745.1 Myrmecophaga tridactyla | reverse complement strand
TGACACCTTTTTCCTCCTTCCATAAAAATGGAGACTTCGTTCTTCAGGTCCATGAGGAAAATGATTCTCTTGCTTTTTTTGGTATGCCTGTCTCATTTCCCACTTGCCAGGTTTGATAGATTTTTTCCTGATGTATCTACAATATTATGTTCTATCTCTCAGCCTCTACATCTATTATACTTCCACAATGTAGAATCATGTCATTCATGACCTACCTGCCTCATTCTCAATTAATACCCTCTTAAAGCAAGTAATTAACATTTCTTCAAGGTCTTTATCTTTGAAATGGTGGAAGAGGTAAGATTTCATCCATTCATTCATTCATTCATTCATTTTTTTTAAACCACATCTACTCAAACATACATGCATTCAATAAATATGTATTTATTTCCTTCTAAGTTCCAGGGACTCAATTATAGGCAAGGAATACAAAAAATTAAAAAAAAAATGCACATGCCTCACCTGGAAGGAGTATAAGTTTTATCTCTCATATTGTGTTTCCAATTTAAAGAAAATGAAACCAAAGACAAATGATGCAAATATGGTCATTCAAGAAAAATATGGTTAATATTTGAAGCTTAAATAGCATTGTGGAAAATAGGTTTGTTTAGACACCCATTTAGAATCTTATTTTTCTAAAAACCTAGCATTTCCTGAAATGGCCATTTCTAATTTCCTATTTATTGAACAAAAGCAATACTTAAAAAAATGGACTGATTTTGTTTATTCTTGTTTAAAACCATGCGATAGTTTCATAGGATCCATTACAGAAATGATCATTTGAGGGTGCTTAATTTTGGGGGTTGGCAATGATTAAGTAAAATTTTGTTCTGAACAATTAAGTCATTTTGTTCATTGGCAATGTATACTTTAATTAAATTGCTATCAATGAAGGTAATACAGCATAAAATAATATTGCACTGAATTTAATGTCCACTACCTTCTATACTATTTAGATGTGGTAAGCTTGTGTATTTATTAAAGGAAAAACACTAATTTAACATTAATTTAAGATTACCTTTAATGAACACATTTGGTAGGAAGAATCTATGTGTTAAGTATTTAAAACAGCTTGTGAATATATTTTATTCCTGATAGGTTTCTCTACTGGGAAGGAAGAGAAGAGGCCAAAACTCGATTAAAGGAGCTTTATTGTGAAACCATGCGCTGGTGGACTGACACCTGAGATGACAGCAGCAGTGAACTTGGGAAGGGACGTTATATAGAATAGTTGGCAGAAAATGGGGAAAGGGAGGTGGTGGGTTTTCTTTGTCTAGCTTGGGAGCGGAAGCTGGCAGGTTACCATTGGTTGGTTTTGGAAGCAGGGGGCTAAGTTGGGAGTTGGCAACTCTTCATTGGCAGGGTTTAGAAGTTAAACACCCCTGTAGTCATGCAGGGTTGTAACTGCTGGAAGGTGGATATTATATTAGGGGAGTTTATCACAAGATCGTAGCTGTTGGGGGCGGTAACTGCTGGAGGGCAGATGTTGGATAAGGGGAGCTATAGCAGGAATGCAACTGCCAGAGGGGGAAGCAAGGAGACTCATGTGACTGCTGTGTGGGCTGGGGCAGGTTTGATATTGCAAGGGGCTTCCTGGAAGTTATGAGTGGAGGAAGTTTCCTGGAATGTTTGCTAAGGGTCAGTTTACTTCAAGGGGCAAGGGGTTCTACTTAACAATTCCCTCAATATCAGGATCAATTTTTAAGACCAAACAAATGTTCTATTTTATTTATTTTTTTCAATATGTGTGTGCTGTTGTGTGTGCATATGTTGAAGACTATGTGCTAGTGTTCAAAATTTATTTCAATAGAGTCTATTTACACTCATAAAATGGTTTTTAGTGGACATAAGTTTTTGTCCTTACAGATCAAATACTAATTCCTAACTTCATGATGTTAAAGCTTAATGAAAGGAGAAGTCAGAAAAGGATCTAGTATATTAATAAACAGAGAGAACAGAGAAGTCATTTCCTCAAATGCTTTCTATTCTCCAGGGGAAGGATTTTTTTTTTTTTCTTTGAGTTAAGATAATCAGGTGATATTTTCATTTCCCTTTGCTAAGTTCAACTTCATGCTCTACAAAAATAAAACATAATTACTTTAAAGGAAAAGTCTATAAAGTACCTGTTCAAAACCTAATGACATTTCCTTATAATATTGTGAAATAGCCCATTTCTAGGCACAGTTTCTTTGAACTGGATAGAGAGCTTTTCCATGTCATCATGTCTTGGGGAAAAGACTCAGATATCCAGGCCCTGCTTTTCAGTAAGATGGTCCTCTGTGATTTTGTTGACTTTCTCAATTGGCTTCAATACTTTAGACCTAGAAGAGAATGATGTATGGATTCTGTTTATACTCTCTGTGATTATATTTTTGAATTGCTTTTGAAATGGTATATTCAATTTTCCTGCTTAGTACTCCCCTCTCCTTGTTAAGAATCATGTTCTATTCTGTTTAGTGTGGAAATTAAGATGAGAGACTTCCCAAGGATACTGATCCAAAGGGAATGATAAACCAATGACTAGAATGCCTTGTTTTGCCTTATGTTATCCAATGACACAGTAAATTATATTAAGCCTTTATCAATTCACCACCAAAATTAAAGTGAAATGAAGTGAAGTCATTCGTCTAAACTTATTTCTGGAACCTCACTACCTATTTTATTTAAAAGCAAATATGGAGGCCCAATGTGGGAAAATGATGGAGTAGGAAACTCCAGGAAACAGTCTCTCCACCAAAACAACCACTGAACTGGCAGAAACTGTGAATCAAATATTTTGAAAGTCCAGATTCCAGTGGAGCACTCTGAAGAATCCAGGGAAGAATGGAAGGAAGAGGCTGGTAAATTGCAGCAAATACCAGTGCGTTTCATCCTCCCTGCAGCAGCTGCATCCCCCATCCCTCAGCCTCAGGGTCAGCAGCAATGGTGGGGACCCCAACTTGGGTTCCTGGATCAGCTTGCTAGTGCCAGTGTGTCCGTAAGAACTGTTCCACACTCTGGGTGTGTGTGGTCTGATGTCAGCGCTCTGCCTTGACTCAGCAACTTCGCTTTGCTCAGGACTGACTCTGAAGGTACCCGTTGTTCCAACCCCCCTTGGGCAAAAGCAGCAGAAGAACCTTAAAAGACAATAACCTTCTTCAAAACTGTGGAGAGTAGTTGAAAGGTGCCACTAACTGGGCAAGTGCTGAATCAAGAAAACACAGCTTTGAAAGCTATAGAAGAAGATGCTGGTGCCATGCTGGCCTCCCCAGCCCCTCTTCCAACTTGAAGCATGGAGCCAGCCTGTGCTCTCATTGTGGGTCCTTGGTCCTGTTTCAGAAGGGAAAGAGTGGTCCTGTGTGTGATCTGGGGTGTCTGTATGTCAATGCCAATGTATTGGGTGGAAGTCTAAGGCACTAAGCTGAGAACCTGCCTCAGGCTCACCCTTCCAGAGATTGTCCCGAGGGTGGAGAAGCAACATGCAGACAGCAGATGGGTGGCCTTATGAGAAACAATTAAGTTGGAGTGGCCTGGGGCAAGGGACTACCTCATTAAGAGAACCAAGAGAGCACCCAGGAGGGGGTGAACGTCTATTTTAAAGGGAATAGAGGGAACTTTCACTGGAATGCCTGTAAACAAGGCCAAGAGCAAGCACAAGCCCAGGAAAAGAAGGCAGCTCCATGACTCCATGGGGTCTCAGATAGAAGAGAAAGAACCCTGCACTTTGCATTTGCCTCAGACTGGTCTTCTTTATAGGAAGGTTAAGCTTTGAAGACTGCCAACCAAAGCAGAGAAAATTTTTAAAGACAGAGAAATACACTTTTTGCATTTGTCTGTTTAGTTGGATTAGATCCTGACATTCAAGAAAATCTCTGTCATTTCACTAGCTGGATACAAACTTAAGGAACAGACAGCTTAGGGGGCTAAATTCTAGAGTTAACACTTTAAATATTAAAATGTACAGTGAGCAACAAAAGATTATAAGCCAAACAAAGCAGCAGGAAATAAGGGCCATCCAAAGAAAAGCGATTTTTATTTTTATCTTATATAAAAATCCAGAAATGATCAATGAAGAGGAACAGATTTTGGAAACACTGGGCAAGGATTTTGAAAAACGGAACCTCAGTATTCTCAAGAAGGAGAAAGGGAAACAGAAAGAATAAAGGGATTTGAGGAAAACAGTGAATGAATGATGTAGGATGCTCTTTGAGATTCTCAGAAGGAATGAAAGAGAAATACCAAAAGTGAAGAACACAATAACTAAAATGAAAAATTTCCTTGACTGTTTCAACAGCAGTTTGGAAGTGGCAGAAGAAACAGTGATCTCAAAGGTGAGAAAATGGAAATAATTCAGACTGAGGAGCAGAAAGAAAAAAGAATACAAGGGAATGAACTGATTTCAAACCTGTAGGCATCATCAAGCTTACCAATATATGTACTATATTGGTCCCAGAGAAGAAGAAAAAGAGAAAGGAGCAGAAGGGATATTTAAAGAAATAATGGCATAAAACTTCCCACACTTAACAAAAAACAGTAATATGCTCATTCAAGAAGTCCACTGAAGCACAGACAGGATAAATCCAAAAAGAACCATGCCCAGTTTGACAAATGGTCAAATTTTCAAATGCCAAAGTCAAGGAGGGAGTTTTGAAAGCTACAAGAGAAAAATAATGGCTTATTGACAAGGGATACCAATAAGATTATGTGCCAGTTTCTCATCAGAAACCATGGAGCCAAGAAGGTATCATACAAATATTTAAAATCCTGAAAGAAAATAATTGTCCCTTAGACTTTTATATCAGGCAAGATTTTATTTCAAAAATGAGAGAAAGATTAAGATATTCCCAGATCAAGAAAAGCTGAATGAGTTGGTTTCTACTAGACCTTCTCTAAATGCAATGCTAAAGACAGTTTTTCTGACTGAAAGGAAAGGGCACTAGACAGTGGACTGAATTGGCATAAAGAAATAAAGATTTCTGTAAAGATAACCATATGGGCATTTATAAATGCCTGTACTATTTTATGGTATTTTTGATAATTAACTTCACTTCTTCTTATAGGTGCTAAGATGAAAATCCATAGAAACTAATGATAAATCTGTGGTTATGGACATACAATGTACAAAGATATAATTTATAACATGTGCAAAAAAAAAAGGTGGGAGTGCAAAGGGGTATAGGAACAGTGTATATGTGTGCTATGAATTAAGTTGTTATAAAATCCAGTATGATTGTTATAGATTTAAGATGTTAAATTTTAACCCCATAGTAACCACAAAGTGCATGACAAATAGATTCAGAAATAAATGAAAAGGGACTCAAAATATATAAAACAAAAAATCAAGTAAATATGAACATTAGGCATTAATGGAAGAATTGAGTGTCAAAAAATATACTTAGCTAAATGGCAGAAGACAGTCCTGCACTATCAGTGGTTACTTTAAATATAATTGGATTGAACCCTCCAATCTAACAGCAGAGAATGGCTGAACTGATATAAAAGAATGACCCAACTCTGTTGTTTACAAGAGACTCACCCTAAGTTTAAAGATATATATAGGTTGAAAGTGAAAGGATAAAAAAAAATATGCCATGCAAGAAGTAACCTTAAAAGAGGTGAGGTAATACTAACGTCAGAGAAAATAGAATTTAAGTGAAAACCTGTAATGAGGATCAAAGAAGATCTTAATATACTGGTAAAAAATGGTCAATTAAAAATATGACATAATTGTAAATATACATGCATCCAATGGCAGAGCCCCAAAATCTATGAAGCAAATACTGACAGATTCAAAAGGAGAAATAAACAATTCTACATTAATATAGGAAATTTCAGTATGCCACGTTCAATAACATTTAGACAGAAGATCAACAGGGAAATAGAAGCTTTGATCAATACTCTAAATCCACCAGACCCAACAGATATTTGGAACACGTCACCCACCCCAACAACAGCAGAATATACATTACACTCCAGTGCACACAGATCCTTCCAGGATAGAGAGGACACAAATAACTAAAATCAGAAATGATGAGGGAGGCTTTACTATCATCCTCACAGAAATAAAAATAAATTTAAGAGGATTCTATGAAAAACTGCATGCCAAACAAATTAGAAAGTCTAGATGAAATAGGCTAATTCCTACTAATACACAAACTACCTACACTGACTCAAGGAGATATAGAAGATGTCAACAAAACAGTAATTAGTAAATTTATTGAGTCAGTAACAACAGTCCCCTGCAAATAACAAGAAATTCTAGGACCAGTTGGCTTCATGGGTGAAGTTTACCAAACATTCCAAGGAGAATTAACACCAATCCTGCTCAAACTCTTCCAGAATATTGAAGAGGAGGGAATATTCCAACATCATCCTCATACCAAACCAGATAAAAATATTTCAAGGAGAGAAAATTACAGACAAATACCCTTTATCAACACAGATGCAAAAATCCTCCATAAAATACTAGCAAACCAAATCCAACAGCACATTGAAAGAACTATACACCATGATCAAATAGGATTTATACTAAGTATGTAAGTGTGGTTCAGCATAAAAAAAAATTAATGTATGTATTACATTAAATTGACAGAATGATGGAAAAAGATCACATGATCATCTCAATTGATGCAGAAAACACAATTGACAAATCCAGGAACATTTCTTGATAAAAACACTTAGAAAAGTAGAAACAGGAAACTTCATCAATATGAGAAATGGCATATATGAAAAACCCCACAGCTAATCTCATATTTAAGGTTGAAAGACTAAAAGTTTTCCTGCTAAGATCAGGAGCAAGGCAGGGATACCCGCTTTATACCACCGACATTCAGCATTGTACTGGAAGTTCTACCCAGAACTTTTAGGCAAGAGAAAGAAATAGAAGCCTTCCAAATTGGAAAGGGAGAAGGAAAACTCTCCCTCTCT
This sequence comes from Myrmecophaga tridactyla, assembly GCA_004026745.1. Classification (NCBI taxonomy): domain Eukaryota; kingdom Metazoa; phylum Chordata; class Mammalia; order Pilosa; family Myrmecophagidae; genus Myrmecophaga; species Myrmecophaga tridactyla. The sequence goes on along the minus strand of PVIY010008618.1, from coordinate 69,170 downwards.
GTAGATGACATGATCCTATATGCAGAATATCCTGAAAAACTTACAACAAAGCTAATAGAACAATAAACGAATTCAGCAAGGTGGCAGGGTATGAAATCAACATGCAAAAATCAGTAGTGTTTAAAAAAAAATCAATAGTTTTTTCTTACAGTAGTAATGAGCAATATGAATAAGAAATTTTAAAAAATATTCATTTATAATAGCAACTAAAATAATCAAATAAGTAGGAATAAATCTCACCAATGCTGTAAAGGACTTGTACACAAGATGATGTTTGAGTATTCCCTTCTACACAAAGACTACAAAAATTGCTAAAAGAAATGAAAGAAGACCTAAATAAATAGGAAGACTCTGTGTTCATGGATTTGAAGACTATATCTTGTTAAGATGTAAATTCTTCCCAAAGTAATTTACAGATTTAATGCAATCTCAATCAAAATTCCAACAAACTTCTTTGTAGAAATGGAAAATCCTTCCATCAAATTTATATGGAATATTATGTTAAGGGGCCCCAAATAGCCAAAGCCATCTTGAAAAAGAACAAAGTTGAAGGACTCACACTTCCTGATCTTAAAACTTATTACAAAGCTACGGTAATCAAAACACGAGTACTGAGTGGTGTGATGGTGACTCAGTGGCAGAGTTCTGCCATGCTTGAGACCTGGGTTGTTCCTAGTGCCTGCCCATGCAAAATCAAAACAAAACAAGAGTACTAGCACAAGAACAGACATACAGAACAATGAACTTGAACTATGAGTTCAGAAATCAACCCTCACATTTATGGCCAACTGATTTTTGACAAGGGTGCCAAGTCCACTCATTTGGGAAAGAATAGTGTCCTCAACAAACGGTGTTGGGAAAACTGGATAGTCATTTGCAAAAGAATGAATATGGACCTCTATCTCACATCATATACAAAAATCAACTCAAAACGCATCAAAGACTGAAATACAAGAATCAGAAATTTAAAACATAAGGAAGCATATCCATACTGTGTGTTAGGCAATGGCCCTTTAGACTTTATGCTCAAAGCACAAGCAACAAATGAATAAGTGGAGCCTTATCTAAGTTAAAAGTTTTTGTGAATCAAAGGACTTCATAATGAATGTAAAAAGACAACTTACACAATGAGAGAAAATATTTGGAAATCACATATCCAGTACATATAATGAAATCCTACCCTTCAACAATAAAGAGGCAAAAATCCCACTTAAAAATATGCAAAATACTTGAATAGACATTTTTCCAAAGAAGATATATGAATGGTCAAAGAGCTCATGAAAATATGCTCAACTTCACTAGTTATCAGGGAAAAGCAAATGAAAACTACAAGATATCATGTTACACTCACTAGAATGGATTTTAGTAAAACAAGCAAACAAACAGAAAACTACACACGATAGAGAGGATGTGGGGAAACAGGAGCAGTCATACATTGCTGGTTGGGATATAAAATGGGGTAGCCACTGTGGAAGACAGTTTGGTGATTTCTCAGAAATCTAAGTATAGAATTACTATATGACCTGGCAACTCCACTTCTAGATATGTATCCAAAAAGAACTGAAAGCAGGGCCTCAGACAGATATTTACAAACAAAAGTTCATAGTGGTATTACTCATACTGCCAAAAAATGAAAGCAACCCAGGTGTCCATCAACCAATGAACAGATAAAGGAAATGTGTTACACAATGGAATATTATTCAACCATAAGAAGGCATGAAGTTCTGAAACATGTGGCAACATGGATGGAACTTGAAAATATCATGTTGAGTGACATAAGCCAGGAAGAAAAGGATAAATATTGTATGATCTCACTAATATGAAATAATTAAAGCAAATTCATACAGTCAGAAACAAGACTATAGGTTACCAGGGACCAGACTGGAGTAGGAAATGTGGAGTTAATTCTTAATTAGTACAGAATTTCTATTTGGGGTGATGGGAAAGTTTAGGCAATGGATGGTGGTGATGGCAGCACCACATTGTGGATTTAATTAATAGCACTGATTTAAATATTTGAATGTGAAAAGGGGGAAAATTTAGGTTATATATATGCAATCCAAACAAAAAGAAAACAGAATGTACAACACAAAGAGTGAACTCTAATGGAAACCATGGACTACAATTAATAGAACAATTATGAAAATGTTCTTTCATCAATTAACACATTACTACAAGGTGTTAATAATTAGGTCACATATGGGAAGTCTATTTTGTGCATGATTTTTCTGTACACCTACAAATTCCTTAATAAAACAAGCCAATGTGTGCATTTTATGTTTTTTCTCCTTTTCATCATACATACTACAGGTATAAGACAATTTTGTGTATATGGTCCATCCACTGGTGATTCTTGTATACAAGGTCTCTTGTGAAAGTCAATACTTCAATTACATCTAATTTGCACAGTAGCCTAAATATAAAGAAAACACTTGAGCCATAGCTAATGAAAGGGATGTTCAAGAAGCACTCTGATTCTGCAAGTAATTAGGGTGTTCACCTCCACCCCATAATTTGACCTTAATCTCAGTTGGCTTAGCTTAAGAGACTTTCTTGCTTGGGTATCAGTTGTAAGACATTCTGTTTACCTTTTTGCTTTCTTGTCAAAAGCAATAATAATGTTATACACTCACTTTCTTCACTTCCCTCCGCATGTCTGTTCTTGGACCCTCCTATCATGCTTTCTTCCCCAGGCATCTCCTGTGCTGATCTTGTCAAATTCTTCATTCACCTCCATGTTGATAAATCCAACGGTCAGTTCTCAATGTTCTCCCTACTTGACTTGGCCACAATACTGGCATGTTGCTTGCTTTCCCCCCACCTCCTTTATTTCTAAACCTTGGTGTGGCCCAGAATGGAGACTCTTTTAAGCTCTGCTTTTTGTTGTCTACAATGTCACCTTAGTGACGTCATACAGACTCATGGCTTTAAGTACCAGGTATTCTGAAAATTCCAAATTTATCTCCAGTCCAACTTCCTCCCTTAAATGAGAGACTCAGATACACAGCTGCTTACTCATCATCTCCAGTGCATTTCAAACAGACATCACAAACTCATGTTCATAACAGAGCTTGTGATCTTTTCCCAGACACTTGCTCTGACCTCACTCTTCCTAGGAACTCCCTCCTTCAGTTTTTTTAAAACATGAAAAGCCTTGGAGTCATGCCCTTTAGGCCTGTTTTCATTCTAAAGCCAAAGTGAATTTCTTCAGGAAATCCTTATGGACCATCAACTATTTCTAGAATGGAAATATTTATGCTACTACCTGGATTACAGCCATTGTTATATTTTACCTGGATTCTTGCAGTAGCTTACAAACTTTTGTCCACATAAACTTATCTTAACACAGTAGCCTCAGTGGTCTTTTTTTATCATGATAAATCAGCCCTTTGTTCAAAATTTTCCAATGGATGTAACTCCTTAAGTGTAAAAGCCAGAGTTTTTATAAAAGCCAGCAAGGATCTTGCTGATGGTCTGGAGAATGTTCAAGCTCTTACTTCAGTATCAGCTTCTACTTTCTTCTCTCTCTCTGCCTCTCTCTCTCTTTCTCTCTCCTCTCTGTTCCAGCATCACTGGCCTCCTGCCCCCTTGTGGAACAGGTCAGACTAAGTCCAACCTCAGGGCCTTTGCATTGGCTGCTCCCCCTTCATCAACTGCTCTTCCCCATTATCTGCCAAGATAGTCATTCAAGCTGTGCAGATGCCATCTGTTTAAACTTGCAACAACTCCCACCCAACACAACCACTTCTCTTTGCACTGATCATCTTTTCAATCTGTATTATATAGCTTCTCTTTTTCCATTCTGATGGTATATTCGGATTTTCAGGGAAACAGAACCAACGGGAGATATCTGTAAATATTAGGTTTATAGAAGTGTCTCACAACCATGGGGTTGCACAGATCCAGAATCCATAAGGCAGGCCATGAGCTGGCAGCTTTGACGATTCTCAGTGAACTCCCCAGGAAGGCTGGCTGGCAGAAGCAGAGAGAGAGAGATAGCGAGATTGAGTCTCTCTTCGAAACTCTCCTTAAAAGCCTTCAGGTGATTAGATTAAGCATCACTCTACCAAAAACACTCCCCCTAGCCAACTGCAGATGTGTTCAGCCAGGAATAAAACCAACGTGCTCATAATTTAAGTCTGTGAAACATCCTCACAGCAACAGACAGGCCCATGCTTGCTTAACTGCAACCTGGCACTGTCACCTGGCTAAGTTGGCACACGAACCTGAACGTCACACTTGGTTATTTGTCTATCTCCTTAAAATTGAGTTTTATCAGGCAAGGATTTTTGGATTTTTTTTTTCATCGATTTGTCCTGCAGAGGCTAAAACAGTGCCTAGCACACATTATAAGCGCAGTAAATATTTGCTAAAATAAAGAATAGAGTTATAAAATAAAAGCTATTGATTACTTCCCATGTGCCAGGCACTGTTCTTTCCTTGTAATATCTTATGGCTTTCATGAAAATCCCATGAAGAATAGAGTGGTAGTATTGGTTTTCTCAACTAAGAATGTGATGGGAAGAAATAGAATTTAAATTGAGTAGCATAGTCATATCTCAAAGGGAATGAAAAGTGAAATGAAGAACTTTATCAAATAATACAAATCACATTAAATTGAAATTTTTATTTCATGATTGCATTGATATAAAGATGAAATTCATCATCATTACTATTACTAAAACACGTTGCTCAAACTAGAAGTCCCTTTTTTCTTTTGATTTTAAAAGAAATTAAAATGTGTTTTCTGGGCTCCTAAAATGAGGTGGGCTCTAAGCTCTGTGCCTGTGGAGACTGATGGAAAAATGGACCCTGATCGTAAGGCCCTCCGTGGCCTGGCCTGGCTGCCTGCCCAGCCCCTGCCTCCACGCTTTCCCTCGCCCTCCCTGCTCCAGTCCGTGCAGATCTTGAAGAAATAAGGGCATCCTCCAATCCCCTCTGCCCGCAGCAGGTTCACGCGCTGGCAGGATGGCTTGGGGAGGTCTTTATCAGCAATGTGTCCAACACGCTCTGCTTACATGCTCTCAAATAATGCCTCCCTGTGGCGCTTTGTTTTGTCCACCTAATATCAACCTTCCCCCAAACAAGTAATCAGACAGCAACTTTATGGAAAGCATGGGACTGGATAGCAGTGGACAGAAACTGAACACAGGTTGATCTGTTAGGAAGCCATTGAAGAAACCCAGGCTGAAAGTACAGAGCATCTGAACAGGGGCAGCAGGACCAAGGAGGTCCAGTCTCTGGATAGGCTGTCACACCGACAGTTATCACACCCTGCCGAGTGTTTTGCTGAAAGGGTTTGGTGCAAATGGGACCCTGTCCCTTTCTTACTGTGATTCAGGAACTGATCACCCACCCTGTGCCCCGCCCGATTCTGTCCCTGTACATCCAGTGGGATTGTTGTAGGGCCTCTTCCTGCTCTGACAGGCGGGAAAGCCGGCTGTCTCCCGGTCCTACCTTCATGCTTTGGTGGAGGAAGCGTCTGGCTGCCTGACCTTTGGGTCTAGTAAGTGCCTTACATCTCTCTGCCTTTCCCTGGCTTTAATTAGCATCGGTGATTCAGGGCTGACTACATTTTTCAGCCAAGTTTTTCTTTCAAGTCACTGATCAATAACTCATTAATGAAGCCAGGAAAAGAGAATGAAGTCTTCTTAAATGTCCACTACCACTCCCCAAAGCAAAGAAATAAACAAGCCAGGTGCTGCATTAAAGAAATTATTCAGCTAGCTAAACAGAGCAGTGGCTGGGAGGTGGCATAATTGATTTAGCGAGGAGGGGCTGATATCCCTAAGTATTGAATTCAAAAGGTAATATTTAAAAGATTGTTTTAATGGGCATTACCCTATCCTTTTCACAATGTAACTTCACTGAAATGTCACATTGGCTGATTAAAACAGTTGTCAATCTCCCTTAAGAGCCATGAATTCAGCCTTCTCTAAATAGAGTTCTTCAGGAGACCATGACACTTTGCATCGGCAAAGGAACCGAGCAGTGTGAGCCGCATACCCTCGGTGTTCAAGCCGAGAGACCCGGAAGATTTTTGCACTTGTGTGCCAGACATTTCAGAAATCAGGCGAGAACATGGAGGTCTGGCCGCGCAGTGCAGGGCGCAGCCACTAGGTGGCAGGAGCGCTCCTTGTGCTTCCCGGTCTCCTGGTTGGCTGTAATTAGGTCACTGCAAGTTAAAAGTAGGGCTGAGAGATGAATAAAGTAGATTTTCTCCTCTGGAACACACTGCAGTTTAATTTCATTCTGCCTACATTGTGCGATGAAGGTGGATTTAACTTTTAAAGGCAAAGAGACAAACCTCTTTCAAGGATAAATGAAAAGACTCAGGGAGGGCAGCTGACCCAAAACAGAAAAGAAAGGAAGTGCTTTCCGGCTGTTTCCTAATTTTGATGTCCTGGCCATGGTCAGAAATCATTTTCAGAGGTGGAGCGCTGTGTGTGTTGTAGCAGGAGCGGGGCGACTTCTGAAGCCTAAGGCGCCCAGACTCATGGCTGTTGATGTTTAAACATGTTCCCAATTGGTAGCATTCAATAAAATAGAGCCAGTATCTCCTTGAAGCTGTTTTTCTAATTTTTCTAGCAGCCAGAAGCATTTTAATCTGAGGGGACTATCTACAGCCCGTATCAGATTTCCCTTTCCTGCAGCTAAGGAGGCAAGAGGTCCTGGAGGTGAAGGTCGAAACTGAACTAAATATGCTCCAGAGGCTGTGTGTCATGGGCTCTGGGGGACACGGCGACCCCTCAAAAACTGGGCTCTGGCTCCAGGCAAAGAGCAATGGAGCTGTGTGTCACACGTGGGCAGCTTCGCCACCAACGAGCTTCAGATTCACTGTGATCACCTATGAGGGGAGTAGTGGTGAAAGCAGAGAGCCCCCGCAGAAAATTCTATCTTCTCCAAAGCTGCTGATTATGGCATTGAATATGCAAGGATCAGACTGGCAACTGAGATATAAACCTAGACATGGCATCAATAGTAATGCTTCCTGATTCTAAATTCTTTGGCGTTTGAAAGCCTCCAGCTGATTTGGATTCTGTTTCCTTGACTTACAGGTCATCTCACAGGCAAGGCTAACCCTTAGAATTAGGGTTCCCAATAGAATGAGTGTGGTGCTGCCGTGGCAACTGAGGAAATAAACCGACTCCACACACAGATGGCTCTGATCTACCAAGCTTCTGTAAATAATTCTTGGGCTTTCTGAAGAATGCTTTGGATTGGGTGAGAGAGTGCCTTCTCCTGACACCTTGTCAGTGAAGCACAGTTGCTGCTGTCTAAAGTGTTGCCCGAAGATTTGTTCAAACATATTGAAACTGGTAATCCACCTGGCCAGCAATTCCTCCTGTTTGTGCAGTCTGTTTTCCATCTGTAGCCACAGATGATAGGACTGTAGACTTTGTGTGCAATTCAGTGTTCTTATGTTTGCCTACGGAATCGTAGGCAATCTCATTAAACTATGTGCAAATATGGTACATGACTAGATTTCCCTGTTCTTGAAATAATGTTCTCTGTGGGTCTCAACACTGCAAGTGGCAAATAGAGGGTGGTAGAGAGCAGAGAAAAAGATGGCAAGGCGTAGAGAAGGATGTGAACAAAGACTCCTGAGATTTTATTTCAAGGGCACCGGCACCATCTTATAGATTCTCTTTCCAATCTGCTGGCAGACCCTGATCAGATATGGGACAGCTAGAACTGTACTTCTTGATGAGGCCAAAAACAGAAGAGACAGCCAGTGAATTGTGATGTATAAAAATAGTGAACTGATCCCCAATGTGTATCTCAGAAATCAGAGAGATATTTCATCCTATTGGGAATTTGGAGACAAATGTTTGAAAAATATTCTGTTACTCAAGTTGCATTGAAAAAAATTACAATGTTGCAGTGCAGCTAAAAAAGAAACACACACAGACGTACACAGTTAGTATCTTTTAATTTAGTACTTTTTATTGGAAAATTTTTTTTTTTGCTTAAAATTTAGAAACCCAAACTTTCCTCTTGTTTGTCTTAGAGTATAATTTGTAAACTGAACTTTAGGAAGCAGATGTTGTATTCATTTGTGGACTTTATGATAGTCAATTGAAACTTTTTTTTTTGCAAAAAGTCAATAAATCAGGACTATTTGGAAATAGCATTGCACTGGTTTGAAGCTATTATATTCCCCAGAAAAGGCCATGTCCTTTTAATCCATTCCTGTGGGTGTAATCTGATTATCGGTGTGATCTTTTTTTTAGGTGTTTCAATTGTGATGTGACCAACCCATTTCTAGGTGGGTCTTAATCCTTTACTGGACGATAAAAGTCAGTAAAAGCTCAGAAAGAAGTACCCACAGAAATCTGAAGGGAGCTGAGAGAGAAAAGCCCCAGAGATACTAAGAGAGGACCACAGAAACTCAGAGAGAAGGTCATTGGAATAGGAGCTGGAAGCAATGAGACACAGGAAGGAAGGATGAGCAGATGCTGGCCATGTGCCTTTGCTCTCTGACAGAAAAACCCTGGATATCAGCGGCCTTTGTTCAGAGAAGGTATTGTCCTGTTCATGCCTTAATTGGGATATTTTCATGGCCTTAGAGCTTAAAATTTCTAATAAATTAAATAAATTTATTTATAAATCAAATACATCCTTATTGTAAAAGTCAACCCATTTCTGGTATATTGATTCTTGGCAGCTTTAACAAACTGAAACAAAGTTTGGTACCAGGAGTGGGGTGTTGCAATTTGCAAATATCAAAAATGCTAGAACAGTTTGATAAAAGGATGAGGGGAAGAATCTTCCGGAAGAATTTGAGGAGCTTGATAGGAAAGGCCTAGTTTGCTTTGAGGAGACTGTTGGTAGAAACATAAATGCTAAAGATGCTTCTGTTGAGGCTTTAGATAGATATGATGAATGTGTCATTGCAAACTGGGAGAAAGGTGATCTTCATTTTAAAGTGGCAGGCAATTAGGCAAAATTGAGTCTTGATTCAGATGGAAGGCAGAATTTGAAAGTAATGAGCATATTTAGCTGATGAGATTTCCCAACTAAATGTGGAAAATTGCAGCTTATGGTAAAATATGAGAGGAAGGGGATAAACTGAGAACGGAATTCTTGGGTACAAAACGCCCAAACAAACAGAATTTGATTGTTTTGAAAATTCTGGGCTTCTAGAACGTGAGTCCACAGAAGCTAGTGATCCATGTGAGAATTTAACTGAACATGGAAGAACCAGTCAACCATTTCAAGTGAGTCAGGATTGGAGATTGACATATCCAGAAAGGATTTGTGTCTAATGGTTAGGGCTCCTCTGTGCTGTATGCAAATCTGATGAGTTTTTGGCAAGATCTGTGTGGATGAAACCACTGCCGGCCGGAACTAAAAGGGACAGATTGAAGGAAAAATGTCTTCAAAGGCAGAACCATGGAAGCCAAGAAACTTTGTATGAGGAGAGCAGACCCACCCATGCATGTGGGAAAGGTGAGTTTGCCCCAGAGTTTGCAGAGGGCAGATCTTCTTTCCTGTTGCTCAGGAAGAATGCTGCCACCCCAGACCTCAGAGGGCGTGAAGCACATTCCTCAGGTATTGGGGAGAGCCTGATCACAATCCCACTTTTCTGAGAGGGTTGATCTTGTGTCCCAAGATAGCAGGAGTCTGGCTGCCAGCCTCGTACCTCAAGAGGGTGGAACCGAGAGCTTGGCCACCTCCCCAGTGTTTGGAGATGTTGGAGCCCTCACCTCACTCCTGGCAGAGAGCAGGGCCACCGCACAAGTCCTTGGAGAGGGTGCGACTTCTACTTTCTCAAGCTGTGAGGAGAAAACATCATTCTTTAGATAACTTTGCAACCTGGAAATCTAATGCTGTTTGCCCTGCAGGATTTTGGAACTGTTTGGGATCCTTACCCTCTGTTTTCCTTCCAATTTCTCCCTGTGGAAATGGGATCATTTATCCTATAACTGTCCCTCTCTTGTGTATTGGAAGCAGATAACCTATTCTAAGTTTCACAGCCCAAGGGGAATTTTTCCTTAAGACAAACCATGCCTGTAACTGATTTTGATGAGACTGTAATTAATATTATTACTGAAATGATTTAAGGTTTTGTAGTATTATGATGGAATGAATATATTTTGTATATGGTAAGGACATGTCTTTTTGGGGGGGCACAAGCTGAAATGGGTTGGTTTAAATCTGCTGTGCACCCCCAGAAAAGGGGTGCATTAATCCATTCTTGTGGGTGCAGATCTATTGTAGGTGAGACCTTTTGATTAGGTTGTTTCAATTAAGATGTGAACCACCCAATTTTAGGTGGGTCTTAATCCTTTACTGGAGTCCTTTATGAGGATAAAAGACAGAAAAAACCAGAGAGCTCAGAGAGAAACACCCAAGGAAGTTTGGAAAGAGATGAGAGAGGAAAGCCTGAGAGATGCTAAGAGAAGACCCACAGAAGCTGAGAAAATAGGTCTTTAGAACCAGGAGCTGAAAGCAATAAACCTGGGAGCTAGGATGAGCAGGTGCTGTCATTGTGCCTTGTTATCTGACAGAAGAACCCCAGATGCCAGAAGCCTTTTTCAGAGAGGGTATCAACTTGTTGATGCCTTAGTTGGGACATTTTCATGGCCTTAGAACTGTAAATTTGTAAATTTGTACCCATTTCTGGTATACTGCATTCTGGCAGCTTTAGCAAACTGAAGCATGCAGGGACAACTATTGGATGTAGTAAAGAAAAGAACAATATTTTGTGACTTGAGGATTATTAAGCCACAACAGACTCTGTCAAATCTCCACTTATGAAATATTTTATGATCTTTTGGATTTTAGCCAACAGTTTATTTTCAGGTATTCTGTGAAGAGTGGTTAAAAGAACAAAAGTTATCTAAAAGAAACTTCTTCCTTAATGCCTGGCAAGAGTAGGAAATCAACGGAGAAGTGGCCTGAAAGAACCAAGGTGTCACTGCTGGCTCTGAACTCCTCGCCATAGCTTGCATCCTCATGTCTCCGTCCACAAGTCATACACTCATTCCACTGCATTTAAGTGTTCTTTTCTAAGTCTGTGAATAGGAGACTAGGAGCAAGCACTAAGGCTACCTGTGCTGGTTTGAAAGGATTATGTGCCCTAGAAAAACCATGTTTTAATCCTATTCCATCTTGTGGAAGCAGACATTTCTTTTAATCCTTATCCAGCACTTTAGGTTGGAGCTTGATTAGATTATCTCCATGAGACTGTGACTCACCCAATTGTGGTGATTAGATGGAGATGTGACTCCACCCATTCCAGGTGGGTCTTGATTAGTTTGCTGGAATCCTTTAAAAGAGAAAACATTTTAGAGTCTTGAGAGTCACCAAAGACACAGAGCTCACACAGCCAGAGACCTTTGGGGATGAAGAAGGAAAATGCCCCTGGGGGAGCTTCATGAAACAAGAAGCCTGGAGAGAAAGCTAGCGGATGATGCCACGTTTGCCATGTGCCTTTCCAGTTGAGAGAAACCCTGAACGTCATCAGCCTCCTTGAACCAAGTTTATCTTTCCTGGATGTCTTGGATTGGGCATTTCTATAGCTTTGCTTTAATTTGGACTATAAGCTCACAACTTAATAATTTCCCCTTTTTAAAAGCTGTTCCGTATCTGGTATATTCGCATTCCAGCAGCTAGCAAACTAGAATACTACTTAATGTATATTCTCGGCCTGAAAATGCCTGGCAAATATGAGATTTGATAACTGTTTGGGGAACCACTAAATTAATTGCTAATTATGTCATCTGAGACTCTTGATGCTCCATTGCTAGAGCTAGAACTAAATCCTGAGTTTCTAGTTTCTTTAACCCAAAATTCTTGGTTGTATTTTCTTTGCTTACTCATTTTATTTTCTTTGCACATAGGCTTCTTCAGACAATATGTCTCCTCCTGGGGAGGTAATATATAGGTTTATAAGAATGACCAATTCTTGGGCAGCAGGCATCACTTTAATGAGAAGGTTAATATGTTCTCATACAATGAAAATATTAAAATCAGTTAATTTCGTCCACAGTGGAAAATATTTTCAAACTCAGACTTATTTTAGAAATAATGGTTAATACCCAGAGACTTTTAGAAAAAGGGTCAGTTCCAAAATTAATGATAAAAATGCAGCAGGTAATTATTCTGGAATTCATTCTGGAGAAACATCTTGCTTAGTTTGAGAAATGCTTATATTTCCTAAAATTTCTTTTTTTCAAGCAAATTTTGAAGAAAATAGTTTATAACCTCAATATACTCTTCATTAAAACAATATAATTAGACTTGCATGGTGATTGATTGTGAAGGGAAAGATGTTATTTATTGGTATAAAATATTATGTCATGATTGATCAAATTATAAAATGGTATCTTTCGCAGGAACACAATTATCAATTAATCTGTACTCATTTTTAGAATATAGGGTAAAGTATTTTTGTGCGCCTGAGCCATATATGTTTTAGCAATTTCTTAATAACTATACTGTATATGATTTTAGAATATTACCTATGTACTTCAGTGTGACAGGACTCATATGAATATGTCCTTTATGTAAAACTTTTGTTCATGTATAAATATGTAAACAGAAATGTACAAATCATGAATATACAGTTTGATGAATTGTCAGAAGCTGAACACATCTAGGGGAATCAGCATCCAGATCAAGAAACAAAACCACCGCCTAAGCTCCCAGATCTTATCTTTACAGTTATTCACCACCTCACAGTAACCCATCCTGTGACTCCCAAACCTCTAGCCTGGTCTGATTGTGAATTTTAGAATCATACAGAATGCACTTTTTTGAAAATATTTCCTTCATGCTCTAGGGTGATCAGTAAATTTTATTTGATATATTTTCTATAGCTTGTTATATTGCCAAAAATGTAGCATTCTAAAGCCATATGGCTACGCAAAACTAGCTCTCTTCAGTCATTTATTGGTAAAAGACAATATTAATGAATGATATAAATTACAGATGTCTTTTATGGAAGCACAAATATTTGATATTAGAATATAATTTGTTTGTAATTTTTATTAGAGAAGTTGTAGATTTACAGGAAAATCATACAGAAAACCCAAAGTCCCATATACCCCACCTCATTATCAATGCTTTGCAGTAACTTTGTTACAATTGATGAAAGGGCATTTTATAACTGTACTGGTAAATAAAGTCCAGAGTTTACATTAGGGTTCACTGTTTGCGTTGTACAGTCCTATGCATATTAAAAAATTGTATTCTGATAATGTATACACTACCTAAAATTTCCTGTTTCAACCACATTTGAATTACACTTCAGTGGCATTTATTGTATTCACAGTGATGTGCTACCATCTCTATCATCCATTACCAAAACTTTTCCATCACCCCAAGCAGAAACTCTGTAAACTTTACAGCATTAACTCCCATTCCCTGTCCCCACCTAGCCCCGATAATCTATATTCTACTTTCTGATTCTATGAATTTGCTTATTCTAATTTTTTTCATACCAATACAATCATAAATACTTGTCCTTTTCTGTCTGGCTTATTTTTCTCAACATGATGTCTTCAAGTCTCTTCTATGTTGTTATATATATCAGAACTTCATAGAATAAAAATTTTTAAATATACATGTTGAGAGAGTCTTGTGAAAATTTTTATGGAAATAATTCAAACTTCTTTCAAAATGTTGAACATTATAGAAATACAAAGGGTAATATTTAAACAATTACATTTCTAATAATTCACATTCCATAATTTAATATTATTCAGCATCTTTAATGCTCAATTTGCTATTCAAAGCACTAGCCATGTGAAGGAACCCTTTTCTGAGGGAGCAATATTAATTTTACAAAGAATCTGAAATGCACCTAAAACCACTGGCCTCATTCATTTACTGTTAATTTCTATTCTTCTGATGAGAAATGTGAACAAGTTCATCACTTTACTCCATTCATTCAAAATATTTGGATATTTATTTATTTATTTTATTCAATTTGTTTCTATATTTTAAAGATTTGGAATTACAGTGAGGGGTCATCAAAACAGTGATAGTTTAGAAATCTGCCCTGCAAAGCTATGAGGGAAGATGTCATTCTTTGTTAGCAAAGAATTTAAAGCAGTTGCAACTAAGAGAAAGTGTTTCATTAGCCCTCGAAGATTGAATTGTGAAGAGTTCATAAGCTCAGTGAGGGCAGGTTGTGATCTGGTTGGTCATTTCAACTCTATCTCGACCTACAGTTGAAAATCACTCTCAGTAGTAATACCTTCGAAAAATTAGAATTACAGTATAAAATAATTTGGAAAATATGATTGCTTAGCTTTATTATTGCAAAGCAAATAAGTAGGGTTTTGACAATTCTCCCATTTTTCTGTTTTTCTTAGATAGTATGCCCCATATCAGCAGATTAAACTTGTCATTATATAATAAGTGTTTTGAGGGAAAATTTGTGTTAGTAAAAGTACATACACTTTTTTTTAATGGAGTAAAAATGATTTCTTTCTTTTCAAGCTTTTATAATACCGATGATTACCAGCCAGATTGTGTGTGCATGCATGCACGTGTGTGTGTGTGTGTGTGTGTGTGTTTAGGGAAGGTGAAGCAGCAGAAGTCAAAGACATAAAGAAAAGAGTCTGTTCTAAAAGAAAAGTGTGAAAGGTTTGGAAATTACCAATTATTTTATCCAACAAAAGAGATGCTTTTATTCTTTTATAACGCATTGTCCTTTAGCGAAATATTCTGTGCTATTTTTATAATTAAGATATTACAGTTTGATATTATCAATTGAAGGAGCACACTATTGACAGTTGAAACTTCAGGAATTTGGTTTCGTACTTCAAAAATATGTTTGCCGTAACAAATGTCTTGCACGGAGGTTTCGGTGTTCTCTGCAGATGAGAAAAGTCTTTGGCAACCAACATTAAATGAAACCTGATCTCTAGGCAGTCAGAATGTCCTCTGACCTTAATTCCTACATGCCCAGGATAATTATGGAAGAATTAGGCCATTGTTTTCCCACAAAATATTTTCTTAAAAATACAGAATCACTGAATCTATATGTTTTTTTTTAAAAAACTATCCATCAATGCCATTTTTATTCGGATAGTTTTAAGCAATTTTTATTGTTACATTCTAGTCCATGAAAATTCTTTCCACTTCCCTCTCATTCTCTAATGATAAATTGCTACAATTAGAGATAATTGTCATTGCAAAAGAAATGGAATTGCCAAATAAAAATTCTCAAAGTTCTTTGAGATTGGCTAAAAACACAAGCTCAGGAGGTTAGCTCTATGAGGCACGTCTGCCTCATGCATTAGATGCTGCCTTGTATGTTTGGGTTTTATATTTAGCCATTCTGACAATCTTTTTGAATTGGAATATCTGATCCATTTAATTATGATACAATTGTCAATGTTGGTTTCTGGTTTAAAACCTACCAAAACGTTAGTACTATTTATTTGCCCTTTGTAGCCTGTAGTTCTTTTTTATTCTGCCCATTTTTCTTTCTCCTTTTATCATAGTTCTCTAACTGTACATGAGTGGAATCTTTCTGGTATATATTTTTTTTCTTTTTTTCTTTGTTTTTGTTTATTTTGCTCTAGCACAATTTACCACTTTTTTTCTGCTGCCCATTCCTTTCTCTCTATTTACTTCATTTTGTATATTTTCTGCAAACTATTTTCAAGTATACTAAGTGTTTTTTTCAGTTATCTAGTGTGCTATTAAATATATCCATTTAGTTCTTAATTGAGCATTGTTATATTTAGAACTACATTGTCGCTTCATTATTTTTTATAGTTTTTATTTTTCCTGCCAAAGCTATCATTTTATCCCTTATATTCTTGAACACTGTAAGCACAGTGATTTTAACAACCATGACATTAAACTATAATATAGGGTTTATGTGGTACTGTTTCTATAATTTGTTTTTTCTGCTCTTTTCCCTTAATGCTATTGTATTCCCATATGTTTTCAGTTATGCTCTATTTTTTGTCAGTCAGTGTATTTGCAAAATTGTTTGTAGAATTAAAACCCAAATGAGGGTGATGTTCTCTGTTTCCAGAGAGGATTTTTCTTGACTTCCGCCAGGTGTTAGCAACTGGATTTACTTCAAGTTCTGAGGGCCTGGGATGAATCTAAAGGAGCCCCAGTCCCTGCCCAGTCCTATGAATTTCAGGTTTAAACTTATTTATAATTTGCCTCCACTTAGGGTCCTCTGAACTCCAGTTATTGCCCCCTGACCCCAAGAGACCATCAAAGCGCAATTTACCTTCTTGACTTATGATACCTCTCTAGGGCAGTCAGATGACCTCAAAGGAAAATCCACCAAAATTTAGGCTCATTTCCCTGACTGTCTGTCCTTTCCTGAATCCTGATCCAGTAAACTTCACTATCTTTTAAGGTGTTATATGTTAAGTAAATTTATTTTCATATTTTGTTGGTGTTTCCACTAGTTTCCAGTCAGATATTTGGTCTGAAATATCTAGTTTCAACTTTTCAGTTCCACTCTCTTGAGCATGAGTGGGAAAGCAACGATGACAAGAGAATAGAGGAAATTATCTGATATGAAAGAAAGTGTTCAAAACAAATAGGATAAAAATACTTTGGAGGAAACAGAAACTGCAAAGAAAACATTAAAAGAAGAATAACATTCACAGAGCCGCAGAGCTCTGAGGGTATTAAAATAAAAGAGCACTTGGGAAATGAATGAACAATAACACCCAAAAGCCATTTACTTAAAACGAAATTTATAGTCATGAAAATGTAAAGCTATTATTCAGCTGTGAAAGATGATGTAAAAACTTCATCCAGAAAGATAGCAAAGAATAGAGGATAGGAAATGAAAAAAGACACAGATAGGAAAATTACTGAACTTATCAAAGAGGTCCAAATCTGAAATTTTGGGTCATGGGAAAGTAGATCCAGAAAAAAAATGGAGAGAGAGATATAGTAATGAAAAAGTAACAATTAAACTTGCAGAAAGCTCCACTCACAAACTTACAAAAAGAAAATAGGTGGAAACTGAACTCATCAGAAAAATGACGTCACAAGAAAAACAGCCAAGCTTAAATCAGAAGGAGAGCCCACAAAGGGCACCCAAGGCCAAACAGGTCCTGAACATTTGCTTACATGGGGCAAATGTTAATGAATGACACATAAACCACCAAGGAGATTCACTAGAAATTGTTGATGACCTGCTAAAGACTAAGCATGGACAAAGGTGAGAGTGGAAGAGCCACTGAGGGAGGTAGACGTAGCAAGAATTTTCCTTCAGGAATTCACACACCATCCCTCAAATGCTCACAGAAGACATGAGCAGGAACCATCAGAAAGTTTCTGCCAAGTACCTCACCAGCCTTAGAGTAACCACCAGTGCTCAGACCTCAACCAGAGAATCTATCATAGCCCTGACACTTGTAGGTCAACAGAGCCTGAAGCCTGCATGCATTAGTGGAACCTCATAAGAAATAAAGCTTTGCCCTCTGGGGAGGGTCAAGGATGCATGTGAGAACTAGCGCTACATCTTAAAGAGAGGCCAGAGTACCTGTGAAGACCCAATATGGGGAGACCCATGTTCACAGTGACTTCAAAAGCCCCTTCCTCCCCCAATACCCAGTATCAACTGACAAGGGCCAAATAAAAAGAGCCATGGGATACAGTTGGAGAGAGTCACGAGAAACATGTAATCTCTAGGGAGCAAAGGAAAGGCAAGACAAAAACTACATGCAGAGATAGAATCAAGGGCTCATGTATGGTATCCACTGGTCTATAAAACATGCCAAAATTTCAGTAAAAATTATGAAATTTTTAAAAGGCAGGAAGAAATACAATCTTAAGAAACAATGTAACAAAGAGAAACTCACAACTGGCACAGCTTTTGGAAATATAAAGAAGGGAATTTCAAATGTCTATGATTAATCTGTTAAAGATTCTAATTGAAAAAAATAGACAATATGCAAAAAGAGATGTGTAAACTGTAAGAATCACTTGGCAGTGTTAGAAATAAAAAAAACATAGTAACAGACATAAAGAATTGTCAGAGTACGCCAAGCAGGATAGATATGAAAATTACCAGAATTAGACTTATATTCAAGCTGCTTAAAACCAAAGGCATTGTGAAATTCTTGAATGTATCCAGAGGGGAAGAACACATGTTATATTTCAAAGAAGAAGGGTAAGAATCTCAGCTGACTTGTTGTAAGAAGCTATGTGTGCAATAAGAAAACGGAGTGAGTTCTTTAGAGAACTGAAAGTAAAAAAAAAAATAAAACTAAACAAAACTTCCAGTATTCTATATTTAAGTACCCACTAAAAATATCCTTCAAAAAGAAAGGAGAAATAAAGACCTTCTTATACACAAAATCACAAGACACCAAAAAACTCATTTAGCAGAAAACCTACTCTCTAAAAAATGTTACTGAAATCTCTTCGGGCAGAAGAACTATGACATAGTTCAAAAACTTGAATAGACAGAAAGAATAGAAGAACACTGGGAACAAAATATATGAGGCCAAATAAAATCTTTCATTTTTACTATGTTTAATGCTTTAAAGTACCACCAGTTATTTAAAGCAATAACAGTAATTATGCATTGAGATTTATGTCATATGGTATAGTGAAATATATCACAATGTCACAAAGGATGGGAAGGGGAATTAGGAACATTCTGTTATAAGGTCTTAATCGATATACAAGGAAGTATATTTTAAATGGACTCAGATTATTTAAAAATATGTATCTTATATCCTAGGGAAACCATCAAAAATGTAAAAATAAAAAGAAGAGGAAATAATAAATCAATGAAGAAGATAAGACATAATACAAAATGCATGAATAAAACCACAGAAGTCAGGAAAAAAGAAAAAATAAATAATACACAAATGCAACAATTAGAAAACTGCAAGCAAGATGGTAGATTTTAATTTACCTTTGCAGGAAATTATTTTAAATGTGAATTGTTTTAGCACTCAGTTGCCAAAGTGGATTCTAAATCAAGACTCAACTATATGCTGTCACAGGAGACTAAGGAAATGTGACATAAAGGCAGTGTGGTATCTCCAACTGTACCTTGGAACAGCAAGTGGACAGTACTTGAAAAACAGATAGACAAAAAGAATAGAAACTATAGCAGATTGGAAGGGGAATTTTTGGTTTATGTCACAAGTCGTAGACATTGTTTAGCTTCTTTAGTCTTTTTTACTTCGGTAGACGTTAAATTAACAACCATTGGAGGAGGAGAACTTCAGAGACAGCTGACGAGTACAGTAAAATAATCCTCCCCTGAAAAATCAATGATTAAATGGGGCAATATTTTAAAAAATAATCCATGTCTGGACTCTGAAAATTTGTCAAAGACATAAAAGAAGTTGAAAAGTATTTATTCACGCAAACTTAGTATGAGCAGTGAGAGTAGGTGGCAGTTTGGACTGGGGCTGCTTGCCCCACCCTCATGCTCCAGCCCCAGCTCCTTGCCCAGTGCAGGGCAGGCCACGAGTGGTCAGCCACACTGCCAGAGGAGGGTGATTTGATTTGGTCGGGGCTTGGAAACACCCATGCCCAGAATCACTGATGAAAAAATAGCGGTGTCAGTGCCGAACAATCAGAGAAGGCCATATCGCAGGTACTCTGAGGTTCAGATCTGGTATAGGCAAGACCTGCAGAGTGAGACAGTGCAAGTATGTCTTGCTAAGCTCCTCCTCATCCCTGGGGGTATGGAAGACTGTGCACATTTGGAAGATAAACAAGAGGGCCCAAGTGGACCACTAGATCCTGGCCTTGCACACGCAGAAAGTAGAGGCTGCCGAGCCCTTGACTGTGCTCCCAGCCCATTAGCAGAGCAGAAAATTTTCTGGCTCAAGCTGTTAAAACACGACCTCTGACCAATCACTGATTGGTTTAAATTATGCTACCCGAGAGCAGAAACCCTTGGAATTCAGGCTTAAAAAATAAAAACGAGAAAAAAAAAGCATTAAAGTAAATCAATGTAGTTCATGGTACTACCTGACAAGATCGGGGCAGGGTGGGGGTGGGAGGACTAAACATGGGTATCTCATTAGAAGCAGAAAATCATTCAACAAAATTCAATATTCATTCATGATAAAATCTTTGTGCCAACTAGGAATAGATGGAAAATTCCTTAACTTAATAAAGGTCACTTACAGAAGGCCATCCACTAACATCACACTCGATGAGAAGAGACCAAATCCTTTCTCATTATGATCAAGGAAGAGACAAGGATATTTTCTCTCATCACGACTATTCAACACTGCATTCACTGCTCTGGAAGTTCTAGCTCACGTGGTGAGTTAAGGAAAACAAATAAAGGCATCCGGATTGTAGAAGAAAAAAATAAAGCAATCTCCTATTAACAGAAATATGATTATCTTTATGGAAAATAACAACGAATCTAGAAAAACTCCTAGAAATAGCCCAGCAATGGCATTATACAAAATCCACTGAATTTCTGTATGGTAGCAGTGCCATTCACCCAAAGACTTCGACATGAATTTCTTAGCATCATCATTCATAGCAACCTAAAGGTAGAAATCACCCAAATGTGGACTATCCGTATAACAGAACACTGTTCGGCAATAGAAAGAAATGAACTTCTGAAATGTTGCAACATAGATGAATGTCAAAAATATTGGGCAGTGCACTGGTGGCTCAGTGGCAGAATTCTTGCCTGCCGTTTCAAGAGCCTGCCCAGATAAAAATATATATATATGCTGTGTGAAAGAAACCAGAAAGAAGAATATGTATTATATGATTTCATTTATATGAAATGTCCAGAAAGTCAAATCTACAGAGAAACCATAAACTAGTGATGTTGGTTTGGAACTAGGAACAGGAAGTCACTGAAGTTGGGCCTGAGGCATATTTTGGGTTAGTAGAAATGTTCTGCATTTGTTTTTTGTTGAAGGTTGCACAACTCAATAAGCTTACTAAAAATCATTAAATTGTTTATTTAAAATGCGCGTATTTCACGGTATTTATACTACACCCCAAATAAATGTTTATGAATGGAAAAGCCAAATCAAACTAAGAAACATTAAACAAATTAGACAAGGTAGATTATCTAGTCTGAGAGAGAAATGATAAACTTTTCATATGTGATATACATGGAAGATAATTACTAATTTCAACATTTCCCCCTCTATTTGATTAAGATTTATGCATCTGATACCTGATCTCTGATCTAAGCATGGAAGAGGCCCTCTGATGATTTCTTCAACCTTTTCCATCATGATCCAAGTTGCACACATGGGTTTTTGGAAATAGTTCCAACATTGTTTACCCATTTTTTTTTCTGACTTACATGTTCCCTTACTACAAAAATGCCCATGCCAACTCATTTCAAAAGTTTTTTCACACTTTTTATTAGCTGGACTTGAGGTTAATATTTTTCCCAAGGTATTCAGAATAAACCAAATATCTTAATGAAATGAACCCCTTTATTAATGGTAAGAAATGAGAGTGCAAGTGACATTTCCAAAGCACGTGGACATGACTCTCAGAGCAATGAAGAATTGGAGGCTTTAGCAGACAGATCATATGAGGCTGTTGCCCATTTGAAGCTACAGCATTGCTCACCAATGCCGTATTTTCCATCTTTTGCATGCGCGGTAAAGGTCACAGTGCAACTCTATTCTTTCTTGGAATCAAGGAAAGCAGTGGATATAAAGTAGTAGCAGGTTTTTGGAGAAACAATTCTTTTTGTGCTCAGTTGATGACATGCACAATATATCACTGAATAGTAAGTGAGGTTATACTAAAACTTTCTAGGAAAATTAGTTCCATGCTTATTACCCATAGAAGACATGACATGAGGGAAGTTTTGATTTAATTTGGATTATATTAAATATTCTGCTTTAAAAAATTATTTCCTAGCTTAAATGGTTCATTGAAATTAGGTGGAATCCAGGCAAGTTGGAAATGGTTAATTGTCTCTAGGAGCAGAACAAATATGTTCAGAATTTTAAATCAGGTAGAATTATTAACAATTTGAGTGCAAGAGCTCTGAAGATGTGTGAATAGTCACATGTTAATGAAAGAGGATGTGTGCTGAGTATGAGGTAGACAAGATATTTTCTTGTATCTCAGTAAATGTTTTATTGCTTATCATTATTTCATATATATTAGTTTGCAATATTTTTATATGTCAAAACGGGGAGAGTATTGGACATTTTCATGTTATGCTTATATGTATACTCATATATATAAAATAAAATGAAAAAAATAGTTTTTTAAATGAGAATTATATTAATGTATTTTTTGGTTTTATTTGTGTGTTCTTCGTGAATGAGTTTTAATTTCAGTGCAGGAAACATCACATTTAATGGAAATAGTTATACAATAATTATTCTTTCAGGAAACAAGTTAAATGTCACTTGCTTAGAAAAAATTCTCTTTATTAATACATTTTATTTGTTGAAGAAAAAGAACAAGAAGGAGGAGGAGGAGGGAAGGAGGGGTACAAGAGCAAGAATAATAAGGAAAGGAAGGAGGAGGAGAAGGAGGAGAATGAAGTTCTGAAGATGTGATAGGAGTTTTTCATAGCCTCATTCTGTGCATATCTAGAGTAAACACTAAAATCATGTTATGTGTGGGCTAATATCTTTAAAAAGCAACACAACTGATAAAAATGTCACAGTAGGGATTATAGAATGACATTATCTTTTTCAAAGTAATGATTTATATCTTTTGGAGAAACTTTTTTTTACAAATATAGATTTAGGTATATTTTTAAATGCCTGCAATGCTTTGGTGGATATAAAAAGCCCCACAAATATTTCCTTTGCCTTTGCATTTGTGATATAAAGTAATTTTTCTTCTAATTAGTAAAATAATTTAACACAAACATTGCAATATTTTAGCAAGGCAAGGATTAATTTCTTACGATGACTACGATGCTTATTTTGATACAAAAATAAATTTATAAACTTGTTTTTGTTTTGTTTTCTTTCAAATTATTCTTCCATTATTTATCAGAAGTATGTAATGATGTTCAAGATACAGGAATCTGAATCTGGAATCCATACGTTTTGCACTATCAAATTTTTGAAATAGGTTTAGTCTCTATGAATACTTTCTAGACACTTTAGGACGTATTAATTTGAAAAGCTAAATTAATTTATGGATGACAACTCCCATCTGACCTCTTTCTTACTTGGGCCAGGTAACTTTTTAACTTTGATGAATTGTGATAAGCCTGAGAGAACAATTTCAGTACACTGGGAAGTGGTGTGAAATTACAACATTAATGTTACTCGGGGTAAATAGCTTAGTGATTCTTGCACTTTAATTTCTCTAACAGGAACTTATCCTGAAGCTATGTACAGGGTAAACTGATCAAAATTTTATTACAAGAACATATATGTGGATTATGTAACTACACTTAAGGCTATAATAAAGAAACTAACATTCTTTTACTGAATAATACTTTATAGAATCCCTTGTACAGTTACATTCTGACTGTTAGATACTTTCTGAGAAGTGTTTTTCCTCTGAATGGCCCTACTTTCTGCAGCATCACATTTCGAAAGTATTGACTTTTTGTTTGCAACAGGAGGCTGCTGTGGTGCACGCCCCGAAAGAAATGTGTAATGTGATTTTATGAGAATAAAATTGAATATATAACATGATTTTAATAATTCTAAGGAGTGCTATAAAACTGATAGAAAGTGAAGATTTTCTTTAAAAACCTTCATTAAGGGCCACAGAAGAGGCACTTTAATCAACGAGTCTCTACAATATAAGAAAACACATCCACTTCCCTTAAGGGAAGCCAACGCTGATTCACATTGCATGCACGATGGGTTCTCTGTGGACTCCTTCTCACTAGGGTTTCCAAACAGCCCCAAACCAAGGCATCGGAGACAGAAGCTGAGTCTTAGATGGTGTGAATGAAGACAGTTATTTTTATAATACATGCAGGAAAGAGGAAGATGTCGGCTCCCTGAGATAAGAGAGAATATCTGTTGAATAACATCACGGGCTCCTTTTGTTTCCAAATTCCTACCACTGTCTTCTTGTGTCACTTGAGGGAAAACTAAGAGAAAGATTAACTGTCTTAGAGTTCTCTTCTTGAACAGCATGTTAGTTGCTAACATTTGAAACTCCAGATTGGACCATGATCTATATAGATAACACTAAACATTTTAAGGCAAGAAAAATTCCTTCACTTATTGCAAAGATCCCATTCGAACCCTGAAGCAGGAAATTTGATTGCCAGCTCATCTACTTTCATTGCTCCCTGCACAAGTATCATGATATTGCACCTTCAAATTTTAGCGAGAGATTTATTTCCACTACAGTGGATTAAAAGCCAGCCATTCCCTTCAGAAACACATTTGCTACTCTCCTTTTAGATTAGAGAGAACTTTGCTAATAGCATTTAATGTTGCTGCATCTGGGCAAAAGTTTGTTTATGCATTTGGAAACCAGGAATATCTCAGTGAGACATTCTAGCTTTTGTGGAACTCCATAGATGCAGAGGTATTTGTGGAATTCTGCAGCATCCAAAAGACAAATAAGAATATCAAACATGTGCCACAAAGGAGGGTTCTTGTTATTACGTCCACATCGATAGATCCACAAAAATCCAAGCCTGGTGGTCCATGTGCACAAGGCTTAAGCTGAGACCAGGCTACCTTTTTTGCTAACAAAAACATCTTTTTTTTTTTTTTTTAATTATAAGAATGGGACTCATTGTTAATAATGTGCACAACCCAGAAGAGATTTGTATTTATCCACAGAAAGAGATAGGAAGTTTCTAAGGGTTTATATTTCCTCTAGTCTTGATAATTAGTGAATAATTTGGCAGATATTCAAAAGGCAAGCACATGTCCTTGGCAGTAAACTATTAGAATTATTGTAAATATTAGAATCATTTTAATTATTAGAATGAGTTTTATACTGAATGTCACATACCAAAGTGTTTGGGGTTGGAAGAGAATATTGGGTTCCAACTGCATGCCTGGACTTTGATGAGGTATCTGGGCCCTTCGAGCTTGGTGCTGGGACAAGCCCAGTTGTTCAAGCCCCACTGACTGTGCATGAGAGCCTGAGGCAAGGGGCAGGGAGAAAAACGTAGATCCTATCTATGGCTGTGGTTCCTAGATGCCAGCTGCTGATTCTGTGTACGCCATTTGGGTGACACATCAGAGTATAACTCACCGCTCACTGTGTATAAGAACTGTCCTGAGTTTCCAATCATCGACACACTATTTCAATTTTCAGTCTGTAGGTTCTATTGCAATATTATCCACATAGCCTTAAAAAATTGGAAATGCACATAAATGCAAATATCATTAGGCTAAAAGCATGCCTACCTTCACAAAACCCATTAATATAAATAGTTTACTTGCCCATCACATAAAACTGGAAGACTCATCTACTTCAGGCAAACTGCTTCAGAAGGCAAAAAAAAATTCAAATAAATACCAGCTTTTCTTGGATATGTGAGCTTTTTAGCCACAATTGATGTAGATATGTGTTGACTCAATAAGAATAATAATTTAATGTACTACTTATGAATAATAATGACCAGAAAATAACCCTTCATTTGGAAACAGAATGTCATATTTTTCAGGTATGGATATTTCTGACCAATTTTGAGTAGTTTAAGCAAATATAATAAAAATCAAGGAAGCATACATGCCTTAAATAGCTCTTTCAAAGTACCCCCATTTTTTAAAAATAGAGAGCCATAGGTTTGCTTTAAAGAGTTACGTTATTAAGAAGTATGTAATAGAAAAAGAAATCACATATAAATTATCATATGGGATCTGTTAATACTATAAATGCATTATTTAGAAGCAGAAAATATTCTATTGCAAAACAAAAATCTGAATATATATCTTTAAGCTTAGGAGAGGTTAATATAAAAATTTCAAATCTGATCTTAACATAGATGAATTTATTCTATAATGCAATTTAATATTTTTAAATTATTTAATATATCACATTTATTTTAACACTCCTCAACTATTTCTCCATTCTAAATGGCTGCTTTAGTTAATATAAACCATGTTGAAATTCAAAAGACTAGAAAATGCCACTGGTTGGAAACTTTATATAGGATGTGGATATCTTCTCTTCTATTGTGATGCACAGGTAAAGAGCAAGTAAAATATTTCCTTTACAATTTTTTTATTTTAAAATTATAAAGTAAGCTAACTGTATTAAAGTGATTGCATAGCCACAGAGAAGAAAAATAGATTAAAGCAAGGAAATTTTGAACTTTGTACTCTCAACGTATGCTCTCAGCTGGATACAGAACTGGAAAGAAAATTTGACCTTTACTTAGAGGGTTTTCTATTGATAGTGCTATACATGTGAGAGTTCCAAAATATTATGTGTATTGTAAGGTTAAGCCAATGAGTAAATATATTGATGTTAGAAAACAGTGCTTTCATAGTGGGAGAAGAGAAATACAAATATTGAATGGGGAAGAAAAGAAGAATAAGTGTTCTGCTGAATTGCATATAGATGTTAGAACAGAATTTCAACACTATTCATGATGAAAACCTGCAGCAAACAGGAATCAGAATGTCCTTAACCCAAGAAATGGCATATAGGAAACACATCTATCATCCTGAATGGAGAAAGTTAGTATCCTACCAGAATTATCAGGAACGGGACATGGTGTCTGTCCTCGTTACTTGTATTTGATTTTTTTTAGAATTCCTAGCTACTGGAATAAGGTAAAAAATTACTCAAAAGCATAAAGTTTAGGGATAAGTTTTAGAGACAATGTAATCTTGTATTTAGAAAATGCTAGAATTAAAAAAAAAGAATTTAGAAGGACTGCAGGATTCAAAGTTGATACTCTAAAATCAATTGTATCTGTAAATATTAAGTCAATTGGAAATAAAATAAAATAAAAATAATTCTATTTAAAGCAGAAAAATATGAAATATTTGGGGATAAATACGACAAGAGACGTGAAAAACATGTACACTGAAAACTATAAACACTGCTGAGAGAAATTAAAGAACAATTAATTTCAGAGTAAATGTCCTTTCTCTGGTTCTTCCACTAAGTAGAGCTAAAACCCTTGCACACTTTATACAAGTACAAGAAGACCTTGAAAAGTGGAGAGAAGAAAACAGACCAGCTAGGGATTTGGGGTCCTGAGGGACCACCAGGCTGTGAACTCCCTGGATTTTCTTTTTGCCTCATATATCCAAGTAACGTACTGGAAGAAACACAACCTGGAAGCACCAATGGTTGCAGACAAAAATGAGTCCCAGGAAAAGCCTGCTGTCTCTAGCCAAAGTACCAACAAATGTGAAGGCTAGCAAACAGAATGGTTATGGTTATCTTTAAATCATAACTGCTCTACTCCAGATAACATCACAAATAAACTGTGGCACCACCCCCCAAGAACAGAGGCTGAGTAGAGAGGTGACCAGACTGCAATGAGATGACCCCACGTCTTGGCCAGAGCAATGCCAGAAAGTTAAGTGGAATCCAGAAAGCTGTGCCCACTGGTGGTAGCAGAGGTCCTGCCCACACAGTATTGGGACAGACCATTTGGGAAGAGTGGACCTCCACACCACTTGGGGAGAAAGAGGTGGTTCTCTCCCTCTTGTCTGCAGACAACCCATAGGACACCTAGTAGTCAGGATTTTTATGATTGGTCATTGGCGATGAGGCTGATATCCACCTCTGTGGTGTCCCCCAGTGGAGGACACTGGGGAGCAGACATGGGGTCCCCAATCCCCAAACAGCCTCCAAACAGCCCCCAAGACCCCAACCCCCAAACAGCCTCCAAACAGCCCCCAAGCAGTAGGGTGGTGTCATGAGGCCAACCCAAGAGCCCAAACTGTGGCCCCAAGTCCAGTAGTAACAGGAGCAGTTTCCCTTAGTGCCAGGGGAGGGCAAGTGGAGAACCTGAGTCCTCCCCAGCATGGCAGAAGTGAGGGGCACCCACCTCCCTTTCCCAGATGGAGCAGTGTAGAAGACTAACTGCTGAAATGCAAGATTTAATAAGATTCAGGGTCTGATAACATATTATCCAAGCTCTCCAGGTTTCAATAAAAAAATCACTCCTCATTCTAAGAACCAGAGAGATCTCAAATTGAAAGAAGAAATATAATCAACAGATGCTGACACAGAGCTGGAAAGATATTAGACTTATCTGAGAAGGACTGTAAAGCAACTATCATAAAATCATTTCAGCGAGCAATCATGAACACTCTTTAAACAAATGAAGAATAGAAAACCTCAGCACATGAATAGAAGTTATAGAGAAGTACCAAATGGGAATTTAAGAAGAGAAAAATACAACTTAAATTTTCAAAACTCAATGGTTGAACTCAAAAGGAGAATAGAGGATAGAAGGAATGACAGAACTCGATGATGGAATGATAGAAATCACACAATATGACTGACATATGTGCAAGTGTGTGGGTAAATACCATACTTCTTTTCTCTTGGGTTTTCTAACTAGTGTTGAGGATTGCAGCAACAATCATAAAACTATCTTGTGTGGTTCTCAATGTGTGTAGAGTAAATAGTTAAAGCAATTATAATGGGATGTGATAAAGGCAGATAGACTTCTAAACTTCACTTGAACTGATAAGAAGATCGTGTCTGTTATAGGTTAGGGATACATAATGTCACATATGGAGCAATCACTGTAAAAGCTGATGAGATAACACAGAAACCAGCTGGTCAGGGATTACAGTTAATTCCATATAAAACTCTAAAATATGTTCTTTACTCTCCCCCCCCCAAAAAAAAACCCAGGAAAAAGAAAACACTAAAACAAAAATCAGAGACAAAAGAGAGAAAATACACTCCAAAAATAGATCATATTCTGGGCCATAAAACATACTTCAACAAATTTAAAAGAGTTGAAATCATAATCATATAGAATTGTTTTCTGCTATAATGGAGTCAGGCTTCAAATCACTAACTATAAAGTAACAGGAAAATCTCCCAAAACTTGAAAACCAAACAGTACACTTCTAAATAATCCATGGGCCAAAGAGGAATTCTCAAGGGAAATTAAAAATACATTGAATTGAATGAAAATGAAAATACAATGTGTCAGAATTTATGAGACACAGCTAAAGAAGTGTTGAGATTGAAATTTATAGGACAAAATGCTTACTTTGGAAAAGAGGATAACTCTCAAAACTATGCTCTCAAGATCCTACCTTAAGAAATTAGAAAAAGAAGAAACTCAAAGCAACCAGAAGGAAGAAGTCAGTGAAGATAAGAACTGATATGAATGAAATTGCAAACAGAAAAACTATATAGAAAATCAATAAACAACAACAACAAAATACCCTGGCTCTATGGGAAAAATCAATATAATTGACAAAGCTTTAGTGACACAGACAAAGAACAAGAGAAAGGAGAAGGTTATTATTAATGTTACAGATGAATCACTGGATATCATTAAACACTCTGTAGACATCTAAAGTATTCCCTTGAGTACTAAAAAGACCTACACATGAATAAACTTTGCATCTTAGATGAAATGGACAAAATCCCTAAAAAGTAGAAAACCACAGCTCACCAAATATGAAGTAGAACATTTGAATAATCCTATATATATACGATAAGGAAATGTCCATACACAGATGGTCTCGGTGGAGAATTCTACGAACTGCTGAAAGAATTAACATCAGTTCTACACAATGCCTTCCAGAAAACAGCAGAAGAGGGAGCACGTCCAAACTCATGTTAAGAAGCCATTATTACCCAGATGCTATAACCAGATAAAAATACTACCACGAAAGAAAACTATACACCAATGTCCCTATGAATATAGATGAAAATAATCTTAAAAGTTGTAAAATATAATTCTGCAATATAAAACTAACATAATCCATGAATGTGTGAGGTTTATTCCAGGCATTGAAGGCTGTCTTAATAGCCAAAATGCAAACAAAATTATTCATCATATTTCTAAACTAAAGAATAAGAATCCTGTGACCATAGCAATTAATGCTGATACAGCACTTGACAGCATCAAATACCCACTCATGTTGAATATCTCAGAAATCTAGAAAAGGAGACATTCCACAACTTGATACAGAACATCTACGTAAATCCTACAGGTAACATCTTACTTAATGGAAAACAAATGAATGCTTTGTCCCTAAGACTGGTAACACTGTAAGATGGCTGCTATAACTACTGCTATCCAACATACTACTAAAAGGTCTAGCCAGAGCAATAAGGGAAGAAAAGGAAAATAAATAAAAGACACAAGCAGTGGAAAGGAAGATGTAATACTGTCCCTATTTGCAGATGACTTGGTGAGAATCCACTGGAATCCACATAATACCCTAGCTTTAGTGAATTCAGTAAAGTCAGAATACAAAACCAACATACACAATTCAATTATATTTCTATGTACTCTCAATTGACACATAGACTAAAATCTAAAATAAAATACCATCTACGGTGCTCAAATATAAAATATATATTAACGATTTTACCACTGAAACTTTAAAACCCTATTGAAAGAAGTTAAATAAGGACCACAAATGAAGAATATACTGTGCTCATGGATTGATTGCAAGACTCAACATAGTTCTATAAGGTCACAGGATACAAAATAAACATTAAAGACCAGTTGTATTTCTATTACTCTTAATGAACATGTAGAAACCTAAATTAAAAATACTATATCACTTTAAAACACTCAAAATAAATGAAATGCTTGGATGTAAATTTAACAAAATATGTGGGGAATTTGTCTGAAGAAAACCACAAAATGTTGATGAAAGAAATAAAAGAATATCTAAATAAACAGACAAACCACATTTCATGGATTAGAAGGCAACACATTTCATATTCAAATGAACATGGAAGATTAATGGAATTCCTATCAAATTACAAGCACATTTTTTCTAGATAGAGATAAGATTATTCTAAAGTTTATATAGACAGTCAAAGGAAATAGAACTGAAGCAATTATAATAAGCAAAGAATAAAATGGGTAGTATCCCTCAACCTGGTTTCAAAGCTTATTACATAGGTACAGTAATAACGAGTGTGTGTTATTGGTGGAGAGACAGATGCATGGTTCAATGAAACAACTCCCATTTTATGGAAAGACAGTCCGGAAAGAGCCCTACATAATATGACCAACTGATATTTGGCAAAGGTATAAAGTAATTCAGTGGGAGAAAGATTGTTATTGAACAAATGATGCTGGAGCAATTGGATATCAACACATACAAAAATGCACCTCTAACCAAATATCGCACATTATGCAGAAGTTAACTCAAATGGGATTATGCATCAATGTAAATTTTAATACTATAAAACTCATAGAACATAACATAGAAGGTTATCTGTGGGACCCTGAGCTTGGTGAAGAGTTCTAATACATGACCAATTATGAAGGAAAAAAATGAAAAACTTGAATTCATCAGAATTATGAGAACATTTGTTCTGGGAAAGATCCTCTTAAGAGGACTGAAAGAGAAGGTGCAGACTGGGAGAAAATGATTGCAAACCACTTATCTGACAAAAGAACAGTGTTTAGAAAATATAGAGAACACTCAAAACTCAACAGTAAAACAAACAATCCATTTGGGAAGTAGGCAATAGACAGGATGAGATATTTCACAAAAGAGTGTACACAGTTGGCAAATGAGCACATGAAAAAATAGTCATTGAGATATGCAGGTTAAGACCACAGTGATATATCACTACATACCTATTAAAAGAGTTAAGATAAAACAGTACAATACGAAATGCTGGTGAGGATGTGGAGAAACTGGATGCTTCATACAATCCTGGTTGGAATGCAAACTCTAGAAAACAGTTCCACAGCCTCTTAAAACATTAAACATGGCACTATAACGTCATCTAACAATTGCACTCCTGGACTTTTATTTCAGAAGTATTGTGTGTTCAGACAAAACTCTATGGACAAATGTTCATAACATTTTATTTGTAATAGCCAAAACCCAGAAACAATCCAAATGCATTGTTTAATGGTTAAACAAACTGCGTGAATGGTGAGATGACACTTTGAAGTTTCACTCTACCTTGATCCCAGACTCAAAGACCTCTGGTTTATGAAGCAAGAAAACCCTGCAACTCTCCCTTACCATCTAAGGGCTGCTATCTATGACCTGTCCTGAGCTGTTAAGTTTTTAAACGTATACACCGATAAGTGAAGGAAAGGGGATTCCCAGGGCAGGTGCGGATGCTAGCATTAATGTATTATTACTAAAGAAATGTTTTCTTCCTCATCCATGAAGAACTTCATGGACAATGGTGGAGGGCCAGTTATAGCAAATGCTATATATTTGTTATAGAAAAAATGCTTCATATTTGTATGACCAGTTCAGAGACCAGAAAGTAAGGAGGAAGTGGTAAAAAGAGATCAGCAGTTCAGCAAGATTTATGCAATGCATTAGAAGCAGCATGACATGGGGAGATTGACAGCAACTTGGAACCAGAGCCCAGGTTTTGAATCTCTGATCCACCATATTTTCCCCTGAATTCCCTGAAAATGGGGTTATAACACCTACTGTGACATTTGATGTCAAGGATTAACGGTAATATATACACAATGCCACAAAATTAAGTCATCTAGTTTCGGTTTTGTTTTTTTGTAAAATAATCACAATAATTGTTATCTCTGCAACATTATCAAACACATAAAATGTAATTATCAACCACAATCATAATACTTTATTTCCAATACCATATATGACTGAAATGCCTTCCCTTACAGCCATTCGATGTCACACCCAGAACTAATTGCAATAAAAATTTTTGAGTATATTTTCACATATGTTGTTGCACAGTTTGCAGGAATGTGTAGTTTCAAACAAAACAGTTACCAGGCTTTTACTTAGATCGAAAATTTAAAATAGTCTAAAACAGATGCTGCAAAAGTTATGATAAAATCCTATAAAAATTCAGAAAAAATGAAAGTTTAAAATGAGTGAATGCTTTGACTAATAGATTCAGCATGCATGATCATTTGTCTCCTGATGGACAGTCAGCTTCTTTACAATTTATGTGTTTTTACTCACAGGGCTGTAATAAACACTCTAATATAATTCTCTATAAGTATACTGTGGCAAAATATTCAAAAACAATTTTTAATTTCATATCCAGTCAAATGGATTTTTAAGCATAAAGACTATATAAGTTTTCATCAGATATGCTAGGCCTCACAAAATATGCCATCTATGTGTCATGCTTTGAAAATAATAAAAATACTTAAAACTAGAGAGATAAAAATACATATTATAGGATTTTGACTACCTATTTATAAGGAATTAAGTCATCATATAATAAAATAAGAGAATCAAAATTAATTTAGCAATTGCTTATAAACAATGAAAAGAAGAATAGATCCTTATTATATTAAAAAAACTGTCAAATCAAAAATTTAAATCACATCAATTTGTGAATTCTAGAGTCATTTACATTGTATTCAACAGAACATGCCATTTTTTCTCTGGAAACAGATACAAAACCAACTTTCTTGCTAGCTAGTTGGTGTTGGTAGGTTCAACTCTATATAATCCTAAATCTTATTTCTATACAGACAGACAAAGCTCCCACCACTTGAAGAATCACCAACTGGCACGTCAGAAGGAAAGAGAAGGTGACAAATCCATGCACTGATCCTGAAGACTGCTTCCTGGAAATGGTTCACATCACTTCTGATCACATATCTTGGGTAAAACCAAGTTACTGGTGTGTGCTGGTTTGAAAGGATGTATGTCCCCTAGAAAAGCTATGTTTTAATCTAAATCCCATTTCATAAAGGCAGAATAATCCCTATTCAATACCGTATGTTTGAAACTGTAATCAGATCATTGCCCTGGAGATGTGATTTAATCAAGAGTGGCTGTTAAGCTGGATTAGGTGATGACATGTCTCCACCCATTCGGTTGGGTCTTGATTAGTTTCTGAAGTCCTATAAAAGAGGAAACATTTTGGAGAATGGGAGATTTGGAGAGAGCAAAGAATGCTGCAGCACCATGAAGCAGAGAGTCCACGAGCCAGCGACCTTTGAAGATGAAGAAGGAAAACAGCTTCCCGGGAGCATCATGAAACTGGAAGCCAGGAGAGAAAGCTAGCAGATGACTGGTGTTCACCATGTGCCCTTCCAGATGAGAGAGAAGCCCTGACTGTGTTTGTCATGTGCCTTCTCATTTGAGAGAGAGAAACCCTCAATGTCGTAGGCCTTCTTGAACCAAGGTAACTTTCCCTGGATGGATGCCTTTGATTGGACATTTCTATAGACTTGTTTTAATTGAGACATTTTCTTGGCCTTAGAACTATAAACTAGCAACTTATTAAATTCCCCCTTTTAAAAGCCATGCTGTTTCTGGTATGTTGCATTCTGGCAGCTAGCAAACTAGAACAAGGTGTCAGAAAAATCACCAATACCCAGCTCTTACCTACTCCACCTCCTCTTCTACTGAGCAATGATATTTCTGTCTGTTTCTATTCCACAACCTGAAGGAGATGTCAGGTCCAGAGAAAAGACTTTACCAGACCTTAAACCCAGAAACTGAGAATAAGAAGCTCCAGAAGCTTATAAGAGCAGGAAGCCCTCAGTGGCAAAGGCCCCACCATGGGGTGGACAAATTCCCCTTTCCAGCAGCACAAACCTGTCTCTGATCTTTTCTGTAAAGTGGGGCATGCCGAGCTGCCATCCACCTATAGCTGGCCTAGCAGTTTGGCCTTCCCAGGAGACTGGCTGCAATGGAGATCTCTTCCCTTGCTCTTTTGGACTCTTTGTGCTGTGTAAGTTATAAAGCAGAGAATTTCTGTCATGCCTGAGCTCATGTTTCCAAGATGCATTATGCAGCAGCTCGCTCCACAACATGGTTCCTCTCAAATTCAGAAGAAGCAGGAATGTACAATTTTATCTCAGACGAAGGGGGCTGAAAATGTTTGATATACAAACCTAACATCATCACAACTTCTATTCTTTTCCAATTCCCAATATGTATCAATTATCCTCTATGATGAGTTAAGCGCCCTTACATTCTGTACTGTAATTGTAATCCCCACAACTCTTTTAGCCTTAGGTTTCATTTGGATGAATTCATTGTCTACCATTAGTCTTTGTTTAAATACACTCATTAATGTATAAATAGTACATAGCTAAAGTTTACAATTTGATATATTTTGAAATATATGTGTACCTATAAAACCATCAATGCAATCAAGATAATGAGCAAATCCATCACACTTTTTTTTTCTTCTTTTTTTTTCATTTAACACCAGTAGTTCTGGTTTTTGCTCTCTAATATTTTTTCCAGGGAAGAAGTCAAGGCAATGATTTTCCTTGAAATGTTTTCTGCTTGGCAATCTTTGCGTATTACTAAGATAACTTGTTAAATACAAAATTTATTGAATACCTAATATGTTAGGCACTATTCCACAGACTGAGGTTGCAGCAGTGAACTCCCTGCCCTCACAGAGTCTACAATCTCTAGGAAATGTGGACAATGCATGTAGATAATGAATACATAAGGTCATTTTAGTTAGTGATTAGTTCCATGAAAAAAACAAGAATAAAAGAGCAAAGACAAAGAGCCTGATGGAAGAGCATTATTTAGAGAGGATAGTTTTAACAGATCTCTTTGAAGACATGACATCTGAGCAGTCCTGAAGATAATAGGTGGCAAGTCATACAAATCTAGAAGAAGAGCAAACATTACAGGCTTAGAAAAGTGCAGATTAAATGCTCTGGAAGAGTGACCTTGATGTGTTCTGGTGGAAAAATAGGGATGTCAGAGTGCTTTCTGTACACCGAGAAAGGGGGTCTGTGGCTTAACTGAGGATCACAGAGGAAGCCAGACCCCAATTAACATGTGAATTCTTGTGTAATTGGGAAAGAGAATAATGTAATGGGTGAGATCATAGGAGTAAGTGATCCATTATATATGATTTGATTTGAATTGTGAATGCAAAGGATAAATTTGTCTATTCTGTAATATATAGACTGCACAGTCTGTGGATGGATTTATAATCACCTTATTAATATTATTGCTTTAAATATTATAGACATATAAATTAATATCCAAGTTTAAAATAATTAGCAATATTTAATTCTATTGGTAATAATATTCTTGCTTGTAACATGTTTTAGTATTATTTTTAATACTATTTTCATGTTATTTCATTTTTAATTTATCATGGTACAAGTCATTTCTCATAGCTTATGCAATATTTTAAGAAAAGGGCTCTATAATTTTATCTTAATTATCTAGAGGTCTTTCTGTCAACTTCTTAAATAAAATATATCTTGCATTCACCTGAAATCATTTGGTATTTATACTGAAGCTATTTTATAATTAGTTTGTTGTCTGACATGTTTTTTCTATATGAATAATTGTAAGCTTTTCTTCTTATGTCTTGTAATTTAAAGACTATGTTAGGATTTATTCACAAATAGATCCTTTTTCCTAATCATGTTGCATATTGAGGTATCTCTTCGGTAGATCAGAGCATCTACTCCCCTCTGTATGGAACTCTCTTTCAAGAACAGTAATTGTCTCTGTGTATATTGCCTCCGTTTCTTGGTCTTTCATGGGTACCATCCTCCCTCACACTGTCTTCCTCACTTTATTTTTGCCATTTATATT
The DNA here is from genome assembly GCA_004026745.1 of Myrmecophaga tridactyla. Lineage (NCBI taxonomy): Eukaryota > Metazoa > Chordata > Mammalia > Pilosa > Myrmecophagidae > Myrmecophaga > Myrmecophaga tridactyla. Next base: position 32,622 of record PVIY010008618.1, on the reverse strand, counting down.
CTGTGAGATTTTCTCAACAGGCTCACATCACTGATTCAGGCCTCTAGCGTTCTTTGTGGATCCAATATTGGCTTAATCCTGCTTTTGTGATAATTTAAAAAACTTTAACCATCCTTTTTATCCCCTCTTGTTGCTTTTTTATTCTGCTCAATAATCTCATTTGCCTTTTCATCCTCTTTCCTTGAAGCAAGATCAGAAGGCTAAATTTTCCTAATTTTAAAAATCTTATCATTAGATTATTTTCAAAGTGATGGCATTTATTTTGGTCCTCTGGGCTCTGTTCTCATTCTTTTGTTCTGTCATTTTCCCAAGGGTCCCTATGGCTTTTTCTCTCTGTCTTTCTAGATATTTAATTAAATGTGGTATGATTCTATATTAGGTCTGCTAGACAGGCCCTCTTTTAAATTAGAAGATTAAAAATGTCCTTAAAAAATGGGCAGGGAGGATTAGCCAACCTGTGCCTATCTAAAACGAGGTCACTATGTTTTGAAGTGACTATTATTTATGTCATATGAAGGATTTTTATAAATCTGACAGTTGTTTATTTGAGAGAAGAATGAAGATGCTAAAAAGATGTAGCTGTCTGTTTAAATATTGGCAGGGCTGTAACAAGGAAAAATAAGACTTTTTCCTGGATGTTACAAAGTGCAGATTTAATCTCAATCTACCTGAAACTGTGCTACAAAAAGACTTTATCTACACTGATTTAAATGGCTGAGGGAATAGTCCCCTATCATAGGTATTCAAATATAGCCAAAATGACCTACTGCCAAAGGGACTTTTGGAAATGATTCCTAATTTTGGTGGTATATTTGAATACATGGTTATTCCTACTAAAAGGCAAAAGGAAACATTAAGCTAAACTTGATTTTGTGATTTATGTAGGCTTACTATTTGAAAAGGGAGGCCTTTAAAATTTATTTTTCTTATTTAAAGACCTACACTCCTAAAATGCTGAAGTTTGATTCTAATGATACAGTTGATGAATGCAAATTGGATTCTAAAGTAATTATGCTTTCCAATCCAATAATCATAAACAGCTTTAACAACTCTCCTTTTGCTGTACATCAAAGTGAACTATATTTAAGTCAATTATTTGGAAATAAAAAGTCTGCATAAGAAATATATGGAAAGGAAAATGATGTCTACAAAAATTAAAATTTTATTTATTAGGCTCAGGCAGATCATTACATATGGGCAAAAATATGTAGCTGGCAGAATATTTGGGAAAGTATTCAGTGTGCTTTCTCTTGCTCTTTCAATCATCTCTTCTGTTACAGGATTTTGAAATTGCTACTGGAATTCTAATCGAAACTAAATATGTTATCTTCTTCTTTAAATTACAATATTGTCAATGACTTGCCAAGATAAAAAGTCTAATGTTTATTTTATTAACTGATCTAAAGTAAATACGATTTGTATGTATCCATTAATTAATTATTAACAAATTATAATTAAACCCCATGCACTGTACTTCCCATTTAGAAAGCATTTACATAAAGTATCTCATTTGAGGTTGCTCTCTGAGATATTACTTCTAGATGCCTCAGAATGATTTACTTTTCAAGCCTGTATTATAAGAGGCATTTCAGCTGCTCTAATCACCAAAAAGAAGCTGTCCTCTCTATTCTAATCTCTACATGTATGTGATTTCAAAAATGATTTTGTAGGTGTTCCCATTATCCTAATTGTGTCTGCTTGTGATGAAAACCATCCACACAATTTTCCATTGAAAATTGAAGGACTTTGATTAGAAGTGAGGTTGAATCGACATTACTCATTTTTGTGAATAGTGAGAACTACATTTGAGCATATATGTGGTGCTGGTTTTAAAAATACATGTATTTGTGTCCATTTTTACTTTTTATTCCTTAAATTGTATATTAAATATATAATGACCTAGAGCAAAATGAAAATACAAAATTTGGTTCAATTTGGTTAAATGCATTTCATATGTTTTCCAGTCAAACTATTAAACATTTTTATTAATTATTAAAGTAATTTGATTCAAAACTTAAAGGGCATTTTAAATTTGTATGTGATTTATCCCAGAGTCTCAACTCTGTCTCAGATCATCTGGAGCACACCACCTCACAAATATTTCTTTATGAATAAATCAGGATGAAGAAAACAAGTCCATGGTCAGCAATTGGATGCCATAAAAATCCGTACGCAGTACTACACACTTTTTCCGTAGTAGAGTTCCTCAAGTCCTCAATGTCAGCTTTCCTGCTATTAATGGAAAATTGATTTAACAAATGTAAATAACAACCTTTAAGGTCCTCAGTTTAGAAGGAGAATAGATTACAAATGGTGAAGACCTGGAAAAGGGAGCTCTGCAAGATGCAGACACTCAGCAACCCTAAGGCATGGTGGCTGATAAGGCTGAAAGATACCGAGTGTCTGCAGTAAAGTTCCTGGTCATAAAATGAGGGTGGGGGTGAGGGGCTTAAAGAGTTTCCTATGTCCCTAGGCTTCCAGATTGTTTCACTAGACTGCAAATGCATTAATTAATGTTTATCAATAAATATTAAACATACCATGCTTTTGAATGTGGGAGAATATCCATCATTTATAGAAGTAAATCTGTGAAAAAGTGTTTAAAATATTTACATAGTTCATGTGAGAAATACCTCATTTTCAACAACACTAGGCAAGGCAGATATATATATATTATATTACCTGTGGAATGTTCATTATCCTTTTTATTTTCCCTGGTGTTCAAGACAATAGATATCTCCCCTAAATACACATCGATAATAACAGTAGTTGTATGACAAAGTAAAGGATTTGCATTTTGTTGATATTTTCAAAAGACCAACTTTTGCTTTTGTGGATTGTCTCTATTATTTTTTGTCTATTTCGTTTATCTCCATTCTAATCTTTATTATTTCCTTCCTTCTGCTTGCTTTGGGTTTACTTTGCTCTTCATTTTCTAGTTCTTCTGGTTTTGAGGTTAGGTCTCTGATTTTAAGCCTTTCATCTTTTTTTAATGTAAGCACTTAGAGCTGTACATTTCCCTCTCAGCACTGCCTTCACTGCATCCCATAGGTTTTGAAATGTTGTATTTTCATTTTCATTCACCTCAAGACATGCCTAATTTTGCTTGTAATTTGGTCTTTAATCCATCGATTGTTTAAGAGTAATGTTGTTAAATTTACACATATTTGTGAATTTTCCCCTTTCTCCATCTGTTATTGATTTCTACTTTCATTCTTTTGTGGTCAGAGAATATACATTGTATGACTTCAACATTTTTTAATTTCTGGAGACTTATTTTGTGGACTAACATATGGTCTATCCTGGAGAATAATCCCTGTGCACTCGAGAAGAATGTACATTGTGTTTTCATTGGGTTCAGTGTTCTGTATACTTCTGTTAAGTCTAATTTGTTTAGTGCACCATTCAAGTCCTGTACTTCCTTACTGATCTTCTGACTAGATGTTCTATCCATTATCAAGAGTGGTGTGTTAAAATCTCTGACAATTAATGTAGAACCATCAATTTCTCTCTTCAAATCTGTCAGTATTTGCTTCATATATTTTGGGGCTCTGATGTTAGGTACATATATGTTTATAATTATTACATCTTCCTGTTGAATTGACCTCTTTATCAGTATGTAATGACCATCTTTGTTTCTCATAACTGATTTTTGACTTAAAGTCTATTTTATCCAATATTAGTATAGGCATCCTAGCTCTCTTTTGTCTATTACTTGCAACGTATATATTTTCCATCCTTTCACTGTCAACCTACTTGTATCTTTGACTTCAAGGTGAGTGTCTTATAGACAGCACATAGTTGGGTCATGCTTTTTTTAATCCATTCTGCCAATCTCTGCCTTTGGACTGGAGAGTTTAGTCCATTACATGTAGAGTTACTACTGATGATACAGTTCTTTCTTCTGCCATTTTTCTATCCTTTGTAAGTCTTTTACCATCTTTGTCCTTTAATTCTATTAAAGCCTACTTTTATATTTATTTGCTTTTTGGTGTTATACCAATATTGTGTGACTTCCAGTTCTATCTGGAGATATTTTTCATCTGTTTTCTTTGAGGTTGCCATAAGGTTAATATTTAGCTTTCTAAATATATAATATAAGTTTGATACCAATTTAACTTCAATAGCATGCAGATATAAATTTTCCTATACTCCTCTAAACCTGACCATTTTTGGGTACTTGTTACTACTTATATCTTTGTACGTTATATGTTCAAGAACCTACATTTATCATTACTTTTTACATGTGTGCATTTTAGGACATGTAGGAAGCAAAAAGTGGAGTTACATACCACATAGTACAATACAATAATGCTTCCATTTATAATTACCCAGAGACCTTTCACCACAGGTCTTTATTTCTGTATGCTGCTTTGAGCCATTGTTTAATGTCCTTTCCTTTCAGTTTGAAAACTTCCCTTTAGCACTGCCTGTAGGACATGTCTAATGTTGATGCAGTCCCTCAGGTTTTATCTGAGAGTGTCTTAATGTCTTTCTCATTTTTGAAAGAGAATCTCACCAGATTTAAATTCTTGGCTGGCAGTTGTATTCCTGTAGCACCTGAAGAACTTCAACCCACTGACTTCTTGCCTCCATGGTTTTTGATGAGAAATCGCCCTCAATCTTATTGGAATTTCCTTGAATGCAATATGCTGCTTTTCTCTTGAAGCTTTCAGAATTCTCTTTGTCTTTTACATTTGATAGTATGATAAATATATGATAAGGTATATTTTTCTTCATATAACCCAAACTTGGTGATCTCTTAGCTTTTCGGATGTGCATATTCATGTCTTTTGCTAAGTTTGGGAAGTTCATTATCATTATTTCTTTGACTATTCCTTCTACCACTTTCTCTCTTCTCTGAGATTCCATAATTTGTATATTGATGTCTTGATGGTGTCCCATGCTGTCTTAGGGTGTTTTCATTTTTAATATTTTGTTTTTCTTTCTGTTCCTCAGCCTGACTCATTTCAAGTGTCTTGTTTTCAATTCACTGATACTTTCTTCTGCCAGCTCCATTCAGCTCTTTAAACTTTGTGGGGCATTTTTCATTTCAGTTACTGTGGTCTTCAACTCTGACAGTTCTGTTTGGGTCTTTAAAAACAAATTTCTATCTCTTTACTTAGACTCTCATATTGTTCATTCATTGTTTTCCTGATATCCTGTAGTTCTTTCTCTGTACTGTCCATCATCTTCTTAAGCATTCTTAAGATAGTTTTTATACTCTTCCTTTGGATGAGCCACTATTTCCTATTTTTTTTTCGTCTTTTACTTATTTGTTTCACAAAGTACATTTAATATTTTAATATGCTTTGGGATTTACTGCTTAGGATATCTGTTTCCTGGTTCTGTAATCAGCTGATGACAAGACAGTGATTTTCTTTAGCTTTAGCCCTTCTATTAGGAGGGTCTGTCCAACACGAATGCACTGTGCAGGGTTTTCCCTGTTTTACACGTTCGCTGTTTTGTTTTGGGCTTTTGCTTTTTAGTTGTTTAGGAGTTCCCCTCTTTGTAGGAATCTGGTTGTCTCCTCTGTTTCTCAGGGGATAAACCTCCCTTTTCTGGGTATCTGAAGTTTTATACACATTGTCCAATGCTGTTTTTGTCTGGAGGAAAAATTCTTGGAGGAGGGTCATCCTGGAGAGGATTTTACCAATTTGGTCTTTCCCAACCAAAACAGGACTAGTGATCCATAAAGCAGGAGCAGACTGGCTCCAAAGTGCTCTATGGAGAGGGCCAGGAAGGGTGCCAACAAAACAGTGCCAAAAAACTGAGCTTTCCTTTCCTGTCCAACAAATGCACCCCTTCAGCTAAATTTCCTCTGCAGCCCAGAAGATGTCACACATCTTTAAATCTCCACCACCTCTGTTCTTTTCTGGGAAGGGTTGAAACAATGGCTACTGCAACCTTTGTCCAGGGTAGAGTTAAAGCGATGGCTACCACCAGGTTTGCTTGGGGGGCGGGTTGAAACAATAGATGTCCTCAGAATGCTGCTATCTGTATTTGATAATGAAAAGCCATGATCAGTGGTTGGTCATGCACACTTTGTTCTCGAGGAAGAGGGTATTTATGATATTTTCTGTCACCTGTGAGCCAGCCAGTGACTGAACTTCGTCAGGGCCTACTATGAGAGTGAGAGATGGACACCAGCTTCTGCCATGTGGATAGAGCAATTTAGAGTTCTTTCCCATAATGTATGAGTCCCTTTCTCCCATTTTCTCTGGATGCTATATAATGTTCTTCTGGCCTCTGGAGCTTCAAAATAGTTGTTTCAGAAAGTACCTGTCTGGTACAGTTGGTTTGGTGAAAAGACTGAGTTGTGAAGCTCCCTACTCCACCATCTTCCCTGAAATTTCTTCACCTTAATTCTTGAGAGATAATTTTGTTGGTAAAAATTCTTGGTTGACTGTTGGTATTGTGTGTGTGTGTGTGTGTGTGTGTGTGTTTTACTTTGAGCATCTCTTTTTACTACCTTCTGTCATCTATGGCTTCTAATGAGAAGTCATTAATCAAATGTTCCTTTTATGTGTGACAATACTTTTCTCTCACTACTTGATGGTTAAAAGATTTTCTTTTTGCTCTTGGCCTTCAGTGGTTTGATTATAGTGCGTCTATGTCCATTTCTCTTTGTTTTGAACTTTCTATGGGTGTATTGAGCTTATTGGATTTTGTAAGTTTAAGTATTTCACCAAATTTTAGAATATTTTGACCATTAGTTTTCCAGTATTTTTTCTACTTCTTTCTTTCTTCATCTTCTGGGACTCTAATTACCCATATATTGGATTCATGGTATGATTTCATACTTCCATGAAGCTATATTCATTTTTCTTCCAATTTTTCTCTCTGATTTTAGATTAAATACTTCCATTGATATACCTTTTTTTTTTACATGCTGTGTGACAGAGGTCACATTTCATTCTTTTTCCATGTGAGTATCCCTTTATTGCAGTACCGTTTGCTGAATTTTGTTTGTTTGTTTTTCTTTTTTTCTTTGCTTGTTTGTTTGTTTTGGGAAGTGCATGGGCCGGGACTTGAAACTGGGTCTCCTGCATGGCAGGCAAAAATTCTACCACTGAACTACCCTTGCACCGCCCACCCCCAGTATAATTTTTAACTCAATATTTCTTCTGTCCTCTCCAACATGTTGTTTAACCTGTCTAGTAAAGTTTTAATTTCAGTGATTACATTTTTCACCTTCAAAATGTTATTATTGGGCAGACAACGATGGCTCAGCGGCAGAGTTCTCACCTGCCATGATGGAGACCTGAGTTTGATTCCCAGTATTTGCCATGCAAAAATATATATAGTTAGCATATGCCCAATAGTGTTATAAATATATTTTCCTTTAATCATTTGAAAATATTGACAATATTTCTTTGACGTATTGGTCAGTTAAATTCAACAGCTCTACTCAAGCTGAGTCAATTTCTATTGACCACCTAATTCTCCTTGAGTATGCCACACATTTGTTACTTTTTTGGCCTTTCTAGTAATATTTGATTTTAAGTGTACATTATAAATTGCAAATAGCAGTGCTTTGGCTTCTGCTTTATTTTTCTTAAGGTTATTAGTTTTTTGTTTGACTTACTTTCCTGGCCTCCACTGGCAGAATAAGTTCCTCTCATCTGTGTAGTAACAGATGTCACTGCTTGATTACTATTATCTTCTTAAAATCCTGGCTCCCTAAAGGTCTTTCTTGTGTCACTTCCCTGTGTACAACCATCAACTACTTAACATCCATAATGTTCCCACCTTCTGCCAACTGAGCTGTGAGTGGGCTAAGGAAAACATTCAAAGTTGTGACAAGTTCTCAAGTCTCCCTTAAAGGTCACTTTTCTCTGTGTTCTTTCAGGTTTTCTTGTGCACATGCAAATTAGTTCTTAGTCTAGGTATTTGGAGCAAACAAGGCAAGAAGGCCGCAGACTTGCAATAGTTCCTACCTGATATCCTAACAGCTCTTCCAGAGTAAACATTTCTAAACATTTTGTTTGCTGTTTCAGTGCCCTGAAATGTACTTTTTGGGAAACTTAGTACAGTTTTATACTTTCTTTTCAGAGGAGAATTGTCCACCTACCTTCATGCTACAATCACAAGAAGGTTCGTATATGAGGTTTTTTTTTTTCCTGCATGGGCGGGCTCTGGGAATTGAACCCAGGTCTCCAGCATGGCAGGCGAGAATTCTGCCACTGAGCCACCATTGCACTGCCCCATATATAAGGTTTTTAATAAACTGAAAATTCTTTGACATCAGTGACAATGTGTTTTCATTTATATATTTGTAGGACTAAGAAATTGTAGTGCTCACAGACATGAAATAATATTGAGATAGCAAATGACTAGTGATTACCAAGTCTTAATCATTTTCATATATAATTTCATATCAAAAAGAACCTTTCTGATATTAATAATAGAATTTTAGGTTACCCTCTAGATAGAAGTTCAAAATTGCTTCATCTCTGTGATATCTTTGTCTAAGTGTGCTTCCCTTACATTGTCTAAATATTTTTCTTTTGAAGCTGTTTTTATAAGAAATAGATATATTTAATTTCTCAAATTTTGTCCTAAAATCTCCCCCATTATTTTGATGTAAACCACACCTAAAATCTATAGTTTTTCTCAAAAGATGCCTTAAGTTGTTGCTTCTACCCTGCATGGTATCTAGAAATAAGTTTTTTTTTTTTCCACTTTGTAATCATAGCCAAGAGCATAAAGGGTGATGCAAGTCAATCTATTTTTTAAATCTTTTAAGGAAATTCCCCAAATTGGTCTCAATATTTCACTGCCTGAAAACTTGAGAGTCTCAGGGAATCATTTTTTAGATCTTTACTAAGTCACTCAAATGTTTATGTTTATGTTCCTTTTGCTATAGCAGTCTATGTGGTGAGGTGGTTTCCATCTTTGAATTAAAGTTGAGTTATTTCAAATTAATTTACTTCATTCTGATAAGGAGTTATGGTCTTTAAGTATTGTTTTGGAAACTAGGATGATCAGAACCTCAAATTAAATACCTTTTCTCCTATTCCTTTTTATAAGTAATGCAATGCAAGAGAATATTTAAAAGTATGATTCAAGAAGGACACAAAATGTTCTCCCACAAAAGGATCTTTCCATGAAATAATACATTTTGTGAATTGAGCCAATTCATGTATAAGAAATTGTTTCTCACATTCTGTGCTTCAGCTGTGATTAGCTCACACCCTCCAAGGAATTTAACTATATTTTTCTTTTGCCAGCCTGGAGAGTATAATAGATATAATTTCAGAGAAATCTACGAGACATTCAGGGACTTAATCTTAGAAAACTAAAAGCAATATGGGACCCCAGCTTATCTAAAGAGATAATCTCAATGAAAATATTATGTTTTCTTGTTCAAGAAACTAGCTATTCAGATAGAAATGAACACTATAATCTATCTTTGTATATTAACTTTATTGGAGGTTTATTTAAACATTAACTCATCATTCATTTTCTCCCCCCATGGGCAGGCATTGGGAATTGAACCTGGGTCTCTGGCATGGCAGACAAGAATTCTGCTACTGAAAAACCATTGCACTGCTAACTTATTGTTCATTTTAAGCTTGGAAATAAATTGACAGTCAGACCTCTCTCCCTCCATTTGAACAAGAAATCCATTTTTCTTATACAAACAAGTTATTTTTGAAATACTAGTGGCTGGTCAATATCTGTTAATTGCACCCATCACTTAATTGATCTTCAAACCTAGAAGTCAAGAGATTTACCAGATATCTCTGTCTCAATGTCATGCAGGAATCTTAAGCTCATGGTTTAAAATACTAACTTCCTGAACTATTAAATTCTAAGTTTAAAAACAAGTGATCTTAAATCCTTCATTCTCACTTCCACTTTATTTCCCTCACTGAGTTCAGAACTATCTAAAACACAAGTCTAAGTAGTTCCAGAAACATAATACTTGTCACAATTCCTTGGATAAGGTGTCCTCTTTTATGTCCCATTCTTTCACAAATGTTATTTCCATCTATATATCCCCTCTTATTTTCCCACATGGGTGCTAGAAAAATATCTGTTATTTGAACTCAAGTTCTAACATTATCATACTATACTATATATGCTGGTTTGAATCTGTAATGTGCCTCATAAAAACCTATGTTCTTTTAATCCATCCATGTGGTTGAAGACCTATTGTGGTTGGGACCTTTTGCTTAGGTTGTTTCCATGGAGATATGACACAGCCCATTCAAGGTGTATCTTAATCACCTTGCTGGAATCCTTTATGAGAGGAAGAAAGGCAGAGACATTTTGGAGAGAGTGCACAGAAAAAAAGCCCTGATTGAAGGTGAGAGAAAGAAATATCTGGAGACATTTTGGAGACAGCCATTGAAACCGGAAGCTGGGAGAGAAGGACCAGTATATCTAGCCATGTGCCTTCCCATGTGAAAGAGGGGCCCTGGATTCCATTGGCTTTTCTTCAGTGAAGGTATCCTCTTGTTGATGCCTTAGTTCAGACATTTTTATGGCTGTAGAACTGCACATTTGTAACTTAATAAATCCCCTTTGAAAAAGCCAACTCATTTTTGGTTGAGTTGTATTCTGGCAGCTTTAGCAAACTGAAACAGATTTTGATACCAGAGAAGTGGAGTGCTGTCATTTGCAAATACCAAATATACTGAAACAACTGTATAAATGGATAAGGGAAAGATTCTGGAAGAACAATGTGGAGTTTGATAGAAAAGCCTAAATAGCTTTGAGGAGACTGTTGGAAGAAACATGGATGCTAAAGATAATTCTGATGAGGACTTAGACAGAAATTATGAAAGTGTCATTGCAAAATGGAAGGAAGATAACCCTTGTTTTATTGGGGCAGAAAATTTGGCAAAACTGAGTACTGGTGTTGGATGTAAGATAGATTTGAAAGTGATGAGCTTTGGTAACTAGCTCAGGAAATTTACAAGCTAAATATGTAAAATGCAGCATGGCTTCTCTTTGTATTTTATAATAAAATGTGAGAGGAGAGGGATAAGCTGATAACTGAACTCATGGGCACAAAGAAATGAGATATTGATGGTTTCTTAAAACTCTGAGTTTGTGGAAAGCGAGTCTCCAGAGAATAGAGCTCCAAGTGAGGATTTAACCATTGAGTGATTTCAGTCATGGCGGGCTTGGAAATGGAATTACCTAGAAAGGATTTGTGGAAAGTCCAATTGTCTGATGGCTGTGATCCCTGTGTGCTGCATGGAAAACCAACAAGTTTGTTGCAGGATCTGTATAAATGGAACCACCACAGGTCTGGACTAAAAGGGACAATAAAGGCACAGATTGAAAGAAAAATAACTTCAAAGGCAGAACCATGGAAACTGTCTTCTGGAGCAAAGAAACCTCAGGCCAGGAGAGTGGACCCACTCATGCACATGGAAATGTTGAATTTCACCTAGATTTTGCAGAGGATGTGTTCATGGTTCAGGAAGACTGTTGCCACTTAAGGGCTCTTAGATGCCTGAGAAATTGCCACTCATTTCTCAGGAAAATGCTGCTGCCTCAGGTCTCAGAGAGAGTGGAGCAATTCTCCAGGGATTAAGGAGAGGATGGCTGTCACCTCACTGTTCCCAGGGGGTTTGAGCATGTGCCCTAGAATGGCAAAGGGTCCAGGTGCCACTTAGCTGCTTGAGAGAGATGGATCTGAGTGCAAGGTAGTCTCCCTAATGCTTCAAAATGTTAAACCCTTCATCCATTGTTTTGAGAGAGCAGGACCACTGCATAAGCCCTTGGAGAGGGTGGGCCTGATGATTTCTCAGGCCCCAAGGACAAGATACCTTCTTGTAGATGACTTTCAGATTTTGAAATCTAATGGGGTTTTCCCTGCAGATTTTCAGAAGTGTTTGGGATCCTTGACCCCTGCTTTCCTTCCAATTTCTTCCTGTGGAATTGGAACATTTATCCTATGACTATACCTCCTTTGTATATTGGAAACTTCTAAGTTCTAAGTTTCACTAGGTTACAGTCAGAAGAGAGTATTTGCCTTAGGACAGACCATGCCTGTGACTGATTTTGATTATTTTGATTTACTGTTGTTTTTTTTTTTTCACTTTCTATTGTATTTGTATTATTACTGAAATGGCTTAAAGTTTTTGTGATATTGTGATGGAATGAATGTATTTTGCATATGGAAAGAACATGTCATTTGGAGTTACAGAGGGTAGAGTGTGCTGATTTGAATCTTTTCTATACCCCAGAAAAGCCTATGTTCTTTTAATCCATCCCTGTGGGTGGACACCTATTATGGTTGGCATCTTTTGTTTAGGTTGTTTCTATGGAGATGTGACTCAGCCCATTCAATGTGGATCTTAATTTCCTTGCTGGAATCCTTTATGAAAGGATAAGAGGCAGAAACAATTTGAAGACAGCTCAGAGAAAGAGAATGTCCTGAGCAAAGCTAAAAAAGAAAAAAACACCAAGAAGCATTTTGGAGACAGCCATTGAAACCAGAAGCTGAGAAACAAGGACCAGTAGATATCATCTTGTACCTTCCATGTGACAGAGGAATCCCAGATGTCATCGCCCTTCATTGAAGGTATCCTCTTGTTGATGCCTCTTGTTGATTTTTATGGCCTTAGAATTGCATATTTGTAACCTAATAACCCCCCTTTGAAAAAGCCAACTCATTTCTGGTATATTGCATTTTGGCAGCTTTAGCAAACTAAAACACTGTATTATTCATGTTCATTAAATTTTTCAGTGATAAGACATTCTCATATTACTGTCAGCAATGTTAGCTCATAGTAAGCCTAATTACAGAGTTTGGGGCATCATATATTTAGTTGCACAACCACCCTAAATCTTGTCCCTTATATAGAAGTCATATGATTAGCAACCGGATTATTTTAATCACAAAACATTTTGATTTGTCATATTGCATATCAATCTTGTTAACCCCACTCTAGATAGATTGATGTAGTTCATATGTCCCCTCAAATTAGAGAATAACATTTGTTTCTTAAATCATTTAGATTTCAAGCATGGGATGCTTACATTTCATTCATTCTCCCACATATTTATGTACTTACTTAGTAACTATTTCTTGAATTTCTGCTTAAAAATGAATAAAGATGTTAGGGAAGAGAGACATGGAAAATGTCATGTACAAAAACTATCAAAACACAATCAGTGAACCTTGAACTTAGGTAGAACAAGGATCCAAAAACCTATTTTATAAGACTTGTCAGGTGTAATGGTTAGGGTTTGGCCAGGGAAGTCTACCACTGTGAGTAACATGAACTACAGGCTTTCTATGGGGATGGAATTGCACATGGGTAAGCTGTTGAAAAATTCTAAGGAAGAATTATGTCACTGTGTCTGCTAGTATGCCTAGCATTACATAGGCCATTATGGTTGGCAGGGAAACAAAACCTTGACCTAAATGAAGATGGAGGAAAGCAAGAACAGAGTGGAAAGTCCAATGGCACATTGAAGGATGCATAGGTGTTGACTCCAATCTCAAAGATTATGGTTTTCTTATCACAACCATCTCCATGGGACTGCACACGTGGCTGGTCCATGACTCAGAGAAGCTGAAGAAGGGTTGGTGGGAGATAGAAAAGCTGCAGACCCAACAAGGTTTCATTTGTTTCTTTAAATACTGCAAAAATTTCTGTTCTGGCCAACCCTGATTCATTATGGTACAAGGAAGGAAATTCTGGGAAATGTAATTCTAGTATAGAGAAGTTAGACTGTAAAACCACTGCCACTGGTTTCCTCTCACTAGATCTTAGTGGAAAAAAAAAAAACCACACTACTACCTGTGACCTTTCTCGTGGATACTATTATTCGAATTACTCCATAAATATTTTAAATTAAAAGAAAGTGGTATTTTTTTAAAAGTAGTGCTTAAAAAACAAACATTTAATATATTCTTAATTATGCTTCCTCTGTTGATCATCTTATATCACCAAGCTAAAAATAGAGATGTTTCTTGCATGCAGTTCAATATATTTTTCTTATATATCAATTCCTGTGCCTGTTAGGAGTCTTCTGTAATACAGACACACTGAGCACAATAACTTTGCAAAAATAAGGACCTGTTCAAACTTACAGGATTGAATGGAATATATTCAGAGTTTAATCAGTCTTTAGTGTTATATTAAATGCACTATTAATTTCCATACATATGTTTTCTAATACCAAAGATGCAAAAGTACTATTTATTTGTGTGGTCAAATCAAGAGAATTACATGTGTTTTTAATAAAAACACAGTATTATTTAAGAATAGAACAAATTGAATAGAAAAAAACAATCTACTAACTGACTTCCCTCTACAAATTGCTGGTGTATGATATAATTTTATATCAAAAAAATCCAGCTGTGCAATCTTTTGTTCACATTCTGGGAATCCTTTATTTTGTTATCATTTTAAGGAAATTACTAAGCTTAAATGTTTAAGATTGATTTTCTTTAAAATCAAATCATGAAATGAAAAATATCTCTCAATATTATACATTACAAACAGCCCTTCATAATCAGAGATATCAGTTAATTGCCATATTTATTTCCCCTTCAGTATAATAATTAAGATAATTTCCATTTATTGATATAAGACATTTCATCAGAGTGTGCTGTTTATCTCAAAAACTAAAATCAAAAATTTAATTCCTACTGTACTCTTAAGGAACAAAATAAAAACAAGAACAAAAACCAAACACCACCCCTGTCTGTTGAGTAATATGTCTTTCATCTGTTTACTTGTCTGTTACTTTTAAGATTCAACTGGCCACAGACCAAAATCACTCAGGCTTTACTCAAACTGAACAAAAAAACTAACCTCAACAAAAATGTAGATAAAAATTATACAAATGAAATAAATAGTTCAATTGCAGAATGTTTTTTTGTGTGTGTATGTTTGTATATATTTGAGGATATATACACACATATTTGCATGTGTGTGCGATATACATGTTCCTTTTTCCTTTTATAAGGGTAGGGTAGTAGAATGGTTTGGTAGATTGTCTCTTTCAAAGTAGGCCATCACAATATCTTTCATTATACATTCTCTGAGAGGCGTGTGTTGAAAACCCAAGTTTAGAGAGAGAGAACAGCATGGACCCGAGTACCTGTGGGTAGGGAGGAGGCAGGAAAGAAGGATGCAGCATCTGGGGAGTGCCCAGGCAGCAGCAGAGCTAAGGAGAGTGTGATGCTCCAGGGAAAGGCAGGAATGAGGGGAGTCCAAAGCGAGTACAGAGATGTTTGAAGATAATGTGCAAGAGCCTGTCATCAAAGAAGAATATAAAATCTGGAAAAAGAGTACACCATTTCTGTATAACCTAGTTATGATCCATGCTCTGCTTACCATGCAGTAGGGCTTCCTTGAAGTGACTAAACCAGAAGGAAAGGACTATGCTCTTCATTGGCTAGTGCTGGGACTCACTCATCTGATGAGCAGAATCATCTGGTAGTGGCTCGAGTACATATTCCAAAGGATGATGCACAGTTAAATGCTTCCCATTGTGACAGTGACAAGGGTGAATTTGGTGGCTTTAGCTCTGTAACAGGAAAAATTGAATGTGAGATTAAAATTAACCATCCATGCTCTTTATATACCACAGACTCCTCATATTATTGTTACAGAAACATCATCTTCTGACATGTTGTTCTATGACTATAGAAAGCACCCTGCTAAGCCAGACTCAAGGGGAGAATAAAATCCTGATCTTAGATTAAGAGGTCACCAGAAGGAAGTCTATGGTCTTTCCTGGAATTCTAATTTGAGTGGACATCTCCTAAGTGTACCAGATGGCCATGCTGTCTGCTGGTGGGATATAAATGCAGGACCAAAGGAAGGCAAAACTGTGGATGCTAAAGCAATCTTTACTGGTGACTCTGCTATTATATAAGATGTGGCTTGGCATCTGCTCCATGAGTCACTGTTTGGATCTGTTGCTGCTGATCAGAAACTTATGATTTGGGACACTAGGTCCAATATCACCTCCAAGCCAAACCACTTGGTGTGTGCTCACACAGCTGAGGTCAACTGTCTGCCATTCAATCCCTACAGCGAGTTCATTCTAACAAGTGGTTCCATGGATTAGACTGTAGCTTTATGGGATCTGATAATTTAAAATTAAAACTCCACACTTTTGAAACTCATAAAGATGAAATTTTCCTGGTCCACTGTTGTCTGCATGATGAAACTATTTTGGTTTCAAGTGGTACTGATCACCACCTCAGTGTGTTGGATTTAAGTAAAATTTAGAACAATCAGCAGAAGATGTAGAAGATAAGCCTCCAGAACTCCTGTCATTCACGGAGGACACACCGCTAAGATATCACATTTCAGTTGGAACCCCCATGAGCCTTGAGTTATTTGTTCAGTGTCTGAGGATAACATCATGCAAATATGGCAAATGGCTGAAAATATTTACAATGATACAGTCAGATGTCACGGCGTGGGAACTGGAGGGGCAAGGTTCTTAAGCCCAAAGTATGAGAGAGGTTTTCTATTGAATGTAATGCTACACTAATGTTTGACTTATCAAGAGCCTAGAAGGCATTGTATAGTAGGAAATATAAGTGGGGTGGCATATGGCATTCTTTACCCTCTGATTCTAGTACTTTCCAAAGAGTTACTGCATACTCTCTGTATCATATTGTAGTTATTAGGGAAGAAATGTTGCTTAAGACAGAACACCATTGTTAATACAAGTAGCAGTGCACTGCCTTTGATTCAACTTAAGTCTTCGTTTGCTATTCCTAGATGTGCAACAATAACATTTACCCTCTCCCTCCAATGCCTTAATTGGCTTTGCAGAAATAAAGTTTTAAAATACATTCTTGTCTTACAATGCTATTTTGACACTTGACTCATTGAGAGGTGGAGTCTATGTTATCTCCTCTTGAATTACAGTAGATTTGTGATGAAGTCCTGTGTGACTTCCATGGCTAAATCATCAAAGATAAAATATTTTCTTGGGATTGTATTGAGACACCTTTTCTTGACAGTGAGTGCCCTTGCCCTGTGAAAGCCTAAATAGATGTTAGAAGGGTTCACATGGAGAGAAGCTGATACATGGCCCCAGAGTGCTGGCTGAGTTCCAAGCAGTAGCAAATACCAACTTGTCCACTGTTTGAGACACTCCAGCCCTCTGTCACGCTGTCCCAGATGAGGCCATGTATAAAGAGAACCACCCCTACCAGGTCATGGTAATTTTTCAATACAATAAATGATTGTTGTTGCTGTGTGTCATGAAGTTAGGCAAAAAAAGTCAACTGAGTTTCCTGGGGACACTTGCATTTGGATTCCTGAGTGCCATGTAAAGAATCTAGGGCTGCGGGGTTCAGAAGATGGCACAACAGACCACATGTAAAGCCATGTATAGGCAATAGAGAGACTAACAGCTGGACAATAGTCCCAACTGAGATCTCCAGTGACACCCAGCATCAACCACCAAATAGGGAGTAAGAATGCCGCTGAATGAGTCCTGCCCCAACTGTCCAGTAATTGCCAGCCTGTGAATCCTTGTATCTGAGTCTCTTTATAACATCAAGGGCAGACGCCATCCTCACTGTCTATTCTGAATTGGTAATTCATAGCTGATAAGCACAAGGAAATACTGCTTTCAGCCAATAACATTTAGAATAATTTGTTACACATAAATAGATAGCCAGAATAAATCTTGGTACCGGGAGTGGGATGCTGTCATTACAAAATCTAAACCATAAGGCAGAGGTATTGGGATAGAGTAGTGGGCAAACTTGTGAGGGTACAGAGGAGATCGTTAAGACAATTAATGCATGTTTACCAACAAACAGAGTGAGAATAAAAGTTTAAAGATCCTAAAAAAAAAACAACCCCCCACCAAAAACCAACCAAACAAACAAAAAAGTTTAAAGATCCTGGAAGAGTTTTAATGAGGGATTAAAAGAAAGTGAAGAAAATTTTTTGGATCTGGAGGAAAAGAGACCCTTTTACCCAGAAGCAGAAAGTGTGAAACAGACAAGGATAGTGATGCAGAAAATAGGGGCTATGCTAATAAAGTTGATGATCTCACTAAGGAGATATTCAGGCAGTTTGAGTATCCTGCCTGTAATTTTCTAGCTCCAATTATAAAAATGAGAGAGGAGAAAGATGGAATTTGCTTTTAAAAAATTTAAAGTAAATATAAATGACTTTAGACATGCTGAGTTTGCAAATGAAACTGTTTCTCATTCCTAATCTTCTCTAGAAGAAGATACAAAGAATAAGAAATAAGCACAGGTCACAGATTCAACTCCAGGATATTGTCAGGAAAATGTCTCATTATAGAGATAAATCTCAGTGGGCAAATTTAAAACCATTTTTTGAGACCTCAAAAAAGCCTCACTGACCCTTTAACATTGACAAAAGGTCTTCAAAGGATCTTAGTGGTATGCCTCCTAGGTTCTTTGTTAAAAAAAAGTTAGAATTTCTGAGCATCTTGAAAGGCTTTGCCCCAGTGCAGACACAGAGGGAGCCCCAGAGAAGAGTTTTGTGGATGTGGCCTTTCTAATGGAGTAGATTATAAATTGATATCCAGAAAACCTACATGCTTTTCTAAAGAAATCAGATCATGGGAGACAGAGCAAAATAAAAGGAAGCCTTCAAACTCCTTTAAGGAATGTGGGCAAGAATCAGGTCAAGAAAACTTGTCAATTGCTGTACTAGTTTGAAAGGATTATATGTCCTAGAGAAGCCATCCTTTAATTCTGGTGGCTAGAGAAGCCATCTGGTGGAGGCAGCGGTTTCTTTTAATCCGTATTCAGTACTGTGGGTTGGAAACTTGATTAGATTTGCTCCATGAAGATGTGACTCACCCAATTGTGGATATTAACCTTTGATTAGAGGGAGATGTTACTCCATCCATTCCAGGTGGGTCTTGATTAGTTTACTGGAACACTTTTGGTTTTGTATGCTGTATGGTGGGGTCAAATTTCATTGTTTTTCCATGTGAGTATCCTGTTATTGCAGCACCATTTGTTGAATTATTGTTTGTTTGTGTGTTTGTTTGTTTTTATTTTGCTCGTTTGTTGTTTTGGGAAGTGCATGGACTAGGAATCGAACCCGGGTCTCCTGCATGGCAGGCGAAAATTCTACCTTTGAACTGCCCTTGCACCCCCACTTACTGGAGTACTTTAAAAGAAGAAACATTTTGGAGAGAACAAGAGAGCCATGAGAAACATGAGAGTCCAGGCAGCCAGAGACCTTTGGAGATGAAGAAGGAAAACACTCCTGGGGGAGTTTCATGAAAAAAGAAGCCTGGAGAGAGAGCCATCAGATGTCGCCATGTTTGCTATGTGCCTTGAGAGAAACCCTGAACTTCATCCGCCTTCTTGAAGCAAAGTATCTCTCCTTGGATGCCTTAGATTGGATATTTCTATAGCCTTGCTTTAATTTGGACATTTTCACAGGCTTAGAACAAAATGCCACAGAATTAATAAATTCCCCCTTTTAAAAGCCGTTCTGTTTCTAGTATATCGCATTCTGGCAGTTAACAAACTAGAACAGTGGCAAACACAAGCCAATTCTTATGGAAAAATAAGAATTCTTCATAAAGGAAATCCGAGGGCCCAAAGAGAGTTTAGAGCCACCATGAACAACTCCCAGGCAGAAGGATTTAACTCCAAACAAGCAACATGTGTCTGGATGGGTTCTGAAAATTCTATGGGTCAGTAACTGTTGTGGAATGGGAGTGTCTATATTAATCATTTATGACTGTCCCATCACTGCATGTTGGGTAATTGGGGGACAGATAACTTGTTTCATTAGCTCACAACTTATCAGATTGAGGGTAATGGTATCCAAGAAGCTCTACACAAGGTATGGGGCATGAGGAGCCTCATCTATAGCTGTGTCTGATTTAACTGAGGAGATCCCGGACTTTGAGTTGATGTCATTATGGGATAAGGCCAGGAGTCTTGATGGTGGGATGAATTTATTTTAAATGTGTAAGGCAAGTGAGGTGTTTTGGCCAGAAGGCCAGCCAACAATTTTTTCTAAGTTTTACCCAAAGAAGCCACAACAATGTCTTCTATACCACATCCATTTTCTTCCATTGAGAGGTAGAGTATTTCTTCCCTTCTCTTGATCTGGGCAGGGTTGTTGGTATGGCAGTACTAAGTGTCTGGTGTGTACTAGGGCAGGTCATAAAAGGTAATGCAGCTTCCATCTGATTCTCTTAGAATATTCACTTTTATATTCCAGAGCAATTATGTAATATGTTCAAAGCAGCTGTGTTGGTTTGAAAGGATGTACGGACCCTAGAAAAGCCATGTTTTAATTCTAATCCCATTTTGTAGAAGCAGCCATTTCTTCTAATCCCTATTCAGTATTGTATGTTTGAAACTTTAATTAGATCGTGTCCCTGTCGATGTGACTCAATCAAGCATGGTTATTAAGCTGGATTAAGTGGAGACATGTCTCTACCCATTTGGGTGGATCTTGATTACTTTACTGGAATCCTATAAAAGAGAGATTCAGAGAGCAGAGAAGGACGACAAAATGCCACAGAACCACAAAGCAGAGAGTACACTGGCTTGCGAATTTTGGAGATAAGAAGGAAAAGCCTCCCAGGGAGCTGGAGAGGAAGCTAGTAGATGTTGCCATGTTCACCATGTGCCCTTCCAGCCAAGACAGAAACCCTGACCATGTTTGCCATGTGCCTTTCCATTGGAGAGAGAAACCCTGAACTTCATCAGCCTTCTTGAATCGAGGTATAGGTTGAACATTTCTATAGACTTGCTTTAATTGGGATATTTCCATGGCCTAAAAACTGTTAACTTGCAATTTATTAAATTCCCCTTTTTAAAACCCATTGTTTCTGGTATAGTGCATTCTGGCAGTTAGCAAACTAGAACAGCAGCCATGCTGTGAGTAAGTCCAGGCCACACGGAGAGGCGGTATGTAGGCATTCTGGTCACCAACTGCAGGTGACGTCCTCACTTTTTACATTATTGAACTTAACTGAATTACATTTATTACAATTTATACTATATTAAGATTTCTGTCTCATATTTTATATTTAGTAAACTTTTTCCCATTTTCAGAAAAGATGAAAATTTTTTCTTCAGGTTTGAAAATACTTTTAACATTATGGTAATTATTCTCAACTTATTAAAACAATATTTAGGTTTGATTCCTTTGCAATTTTTTCTAAGTCATTGATTTGCATAATTCCCTCATGCAAAATCATTCTTATATTTGTACATTTAATCACCAGCATTGTCTGCTCTATCCATTCCTAAGTTATTAGCTTCTCAGTCTTTATTCTCTGTATTTCCTTCTGGTGTTATAAATGCACCCAGCCCTTCTCCCTCAATCATACTCACATTTAGCTTCATTCAATGTACTTGTATTATTGTGCTATGATCAGGTAGTATTGTGCTATCTATTTTTGAATCTTAACAATCAGTCCTATTGCACATTCTGTACTCCTTCAGCACCAAATGCCCATCTCCACCTTCTTTATATCTCCTGATAATCTGTGTTCTTAACCTTAACTCTCAAAGTTCATTCAATTTTAGTTCACATTAGTGAGAACATATAGTATTTGTCTTCTTGCTTTTGGCTAATTTCATTCAGCATTGTGTCCTCAAGTTTCATCCACATTGTTATATGCTTCATGACTTTATTCTATCCTACAGTTGCATAATATTCCATCATAAGTATATATCACAGCTTGTTTAGCCACACATCCACTAATGGACATTTGAGCTGTTTCCATCTCTTGGCAATTGTGAATCATGCTGCTATAAACATCAGTGTGCAAATGTCCGTTTGTGTCCTTCCTTTCAGTTCTTCTGACGGTATACCTAGTGTTCTAGTTTGCTAGCTGCCAGAAGGCAATATACCAGAAACAGAATGGCTTTAAAAATTGCTAGTTTACAGTTCTAAGGCCAAGAAAATGTCCTAATTAAAGCAAGTCTATAGAAATGTCCCATCAAAGGCATCCAAGGAAAGATACCTTGGTTCAAGTAGGCTGATGAAGTTCAGGGTTTCTCTCTCTCAAGTAAGAAGGCACATGGTGAACACAGTCAAGGTTTCTCTCTCGACTGAAAGGGCATATGGCAAGCAAGGCATCATCTGCTAGCTTCTTCTCCTGGCTTCCTATTTCATGAAGCTCCCCGGGAGATGTTTTCCTTCTTCATCTCCAAAGGTCTCTGGCTAGTGGGCTCTCTGCTTCTCGTGGCTATGTCATTCTTCTCTGGCTCTCTCTGAATCACTTTTATTCTCCAAAATGTTTCCTCTTTTATAGGACTCCAGAAACTTATCAAGACCCACCCAAATGGGTGGAGACATGTCGTCACCTAATCCAGTTTAACAACCACTCTTGATTAAATCACATCTCCAGGGAGATGATCTGATTACAGATTCAAGCATACAGTATTGAATAGGGATTATTCTGCCATTATGAAATGGGATTTTGATTAAAATATGGCTTTTCTAGGGTCCATACATCCTTTCAAACCAGTACACCTAGTAATGGGATTGCTAGATCATGTGGAGATTCTATACTTAGCTTCCTGAGGAACTGCCAAACTGCCTTTCAGAGTGGTTGCACCATTCAACATTCCACCAAGAGTGAATGTCTGCCTCTTTTTCCACATCCTCTCCAGCACTTGTCATTTTCTGTGTTTTTGATAATGGCCATTCTAGTGATGCGAGGTTATCTGTCATTGTGGTTTTGATTTGTATTTCTCTAATAGCCAGTGAAGTTGAGCATCTTTTCATATACCTTTTAGTCACTTGTATTTCCTCTTCTGAAAAGTGTCTGTTCATATCTTTTGCCCATTCTTTAATTGAGTTATTTATCTTTCTGCTGTTGAGTTGTAGAATCTCTTTATATAGTCAAAATATTAAACTCTTATCCAATATGTGGTTTTCAAATTTTGAATCCCATTGGGTAAGCTGCCTTTTAACTTTGCTGACAAAGTGCTTTCATTCATAAAAGTTTTAATTTTTTTTTCATTTCTTGTTCTTTGGGTATAAGGTCTAGGAAACCACCTCCTACTACAAGATTTATAAACTACTTCCCACCATTTTCTTCTAAAAGTTTTGTGGTCCTAGCTCTAAAGTTTACGTTTTTGATATATTTTGAGTAAATTTTTGTATAGGTATGAGCCATGGCTCTTCTTTCATTCTTTTGCATATGCATAACCTTCCCCAACCACCATTTATTGAAGAGGCTGCTCTGCTGGGTTGGCTTGACTGCCTTATCAAAGATCAATTTTCCGTAGATGAGAGGGTCTATTTCTAAACAGTCAATTTGATTCCATTGGTCAGTATATCTATCTTTATGCCAACATCATGCTATATTGACCACTGTAGCTTTTGATAGCTTTAAAGTCAGGTAATGTGAGACCTCACACTTCATTTTTCTTTCTCAAGATATTTTTAGCTATTTGGGGCACCTTGCCATTCCAAGTAAATGTGCTGACTGGTTTTTTCATTTCTGCAAAATAAGTACTATTCTATTGTATGGATATATTACAGTATACCTATTCTTATACTTATTAAAGGGTCTTTTGGTTATTCCCGATTTTTGATGATTATGAAGATGCTGTAAACATTCAAGTGCAAATATAAATTTTCAAACCAATTGCATATACATAGGAGGGCAATTTTGGCTCATAGAGTAAAATGATGTTTAACTTTGTAAGAAACTGACTTCCAAACTGCCCAATCTATTTTCCAAAGTGGCTGTATCATTTTGCATTCTCAACAACAATGAATGAGATTTCCTGTTGTTAAGCACCTTCACCAGTTATTATTATTTTTTTGCATTTTAGCTATTTTAATAGGTTAGTAATGGCATCTCATTTTTGTTTTAATTGGTCATTTCCTTACAACAAATGATGTTAAGCTACCTGTATATCTCCTTGGTGAGGTGTTTTCTATATTTTTCAGATCTTGGTCAATGTGTTTTATTTTTCTTATTGTTTAGTTTTAAGAGTTATTTTATATATTTTGGATGTAATTTCCTTATCAGACATGTGTTTTGCAAATATTTTCTCCATATCTGAGACTAGTGTTCTCATTCTCTAAGTTTCCTTTCATATTTAATTTTTAATACAAAATTAAAAATATTTCAATTTTAATGAAGTAAAAATTATAATTTCTTTCATGGATCATCCTTCTGATGCTGTATCTAAAAACTTATTTCAAAACTCAAGTTCACCTAGATTTTCTCCTATATTTATATACAGTTCATATTTTTAAAATTTGAATTTATATCTATGATTCATTTTGGTTTAATTTTTGTGAAAGATACAATCTCTCTGTTTAGGTTCATATTTTGCATAGGAACTTTCAATTGTTCCAGTGCCATTTTTGACAAAATGATCATTTCTCTATTGAATTCCCTTTACTCTTTTGTAAAAGGTCTATATTATAATTTTAAATCACTTTTAAGTGCAATTTTATGCTGTTAATTTCATCAATTCTAAGGATAAAGTTAAATGAAATATGACAAATGGTTGCAGTGCATAACTACCACCACAATCATAATATAGAACATCTTCATCACCCAAAATGATCTCCTGGAGCTTCTTTGCAGTCGATCCCTTATACCCACCCTCAGGTTGTGGCAACCAGTGATCTGATCTGTATGACTATAGATCTTTTTTGAGAATTTCATATAAAAGTCATTATAAAAAGAAATTATATTATCTTTTGTGTGTGTCATTTTTCACTTAGCATAATCATCTTAAGATTTTCCATGTCTGTGCATTTATCAGCAGTTGTTACTTTTTATTGTTGGATAGTGTTAACATACCACAATTTATCCATTCGCCAGATAATGGATATTTGAATTAGGTACAGTTTGGGCTCCTATGAATAAATCTGCTATGAACATTTGAGGACATACCTTTCTGTGGGCACAGATTATTTTCATTTCTCTTCAGTCAACACATAGAGTTGGGTCATATGTTAAGTAAACATACAGTGCTATGATTCACTTAAATAGAAATTGTCAGAATTACCTTTTTGCATTTCGACCAGCAACGTTAAGGGGTCTAGTGGCTCCTCGTTCTCTCACCAACTCTGAGAATCTACCGACTGCTTAATGTTAACTATTCTGCCAGGTGTTTAGGAGTATCTCACTGTAGTGTTAATTTGCATTTCTCCAATTACTTTTAATGCTATTGGGTTTCATTTATGTGGTTATATCCCATTTCTTTTTTTAAATAAAGTCTCCATTAGAATCATTTCTCCATTTTGGTTTTGTTTGTCTTCAATTACCTAGCAATCTTGTTACTTTTTATTGCTTAATAATTCCTTACATATTTTGAATAGAAGTCATTTATCAACTATGCATTAGTTTGCTGGGCTGCTTAAAGCAGATACCATGAAATACATTGGCTTAAACAATGCAGATTTAGTATCTTACAGTTTCCAGGCTAAGAAAATGTCCAAATCAACGCATTATCAAGGTGAGGCTCTCTGGACGAAGGCAGTCTGCAGACATCACGGCAAGGCACGTGTGGTGTCTGCCACCCTCTCTTCTGGGTTTCCTTGCCTTCACCTTCTTGCTTCCATGGCTTTCTCTCTGTTGTCTGAGTTTCGTTTTCTGATTAGGACTCCAGTAAGAGGATTAAGTCCCACCGTGGGCCATGCCTTAACTGAAGTGACCCCATCAAAAGGTCCCACTTACAACTGGTTTACCCCCAGAGGAATGGATTGGCTTTAAGTTCATGATTTTCTGGTATACACACAGTTCCAAACACCACAACCTACATGGTGGTTTGGTTTTGCATTTTTAGAGGATCTTTTGAGCAGCAGAAGTTTGATTTTAATGAAGTTCAAATTATGTGTCCTCTCTAAAGATAAACCAGGACAAAAAAATTTCTTCTCAGTTTTTGTATTCTTTTTTTCCTAGAAACTCATAGTTTGGGTTCTTAAATTTATTTCCACATCCATTTCAAGTAAATTTTTGTCTATAGTATGAATAATAGGCTGAGGTCCATTTTTTAATATGGATGTTCAGTATTTCTTAGCACTTTTTTTATAAAAGAGAACTCCTTTTGTGTGAAATTTTCTTAGCACCTTTGAGGAAAATCAGTTGTCCATGTATGCCTCTTTCTGAACTCTCTAATATATATAGAGAGATGAATAATCATGTAGCAATATTTATAGTTGAAATTAGAATCATGAAAATCAATGTTTCCCCTTTTATAATTCCATCATCGAAGGAATAAAATATAAAAATCTGAGTAAGTGACTGTAACGGTTCACTGTAGAAAATTTACGTTAGATATGGATCATTTTGTGATTTATTAGGCTCCTAACATTTAATATATTTCTCAGAAATAATCTCTTTAAAATTATAAAAATGCATAGTGGTTTTGTGTTTTCATTCATACCAGAAGATTAAAAGCCACAAAATCACTAACTTTGAACTTCAGAACTGTATGTCAGACATTCCACTAAAATTCTATGTTTCTTAAAAGTCACATCTGCATGTTATGCAAGTACAAAATTAAAGACTTGCTTCAGTGAGTTCCACATTTCTTTTTCTCACAAATCCACATCATTAGGAGAAATAATAAGAGGGAACTGCAATGCAATCTTGTTTGTTATAAGTATATAATATATATTGATACTCAGAAATCTTGAGTTCTGCTCTTATGCTCCCAATAATTAGCTATATATTTGAGTATAAACTCCAGAGCCTGAGTTTCTCTACTGGTAAAATGATAAAATTGGACCAAATGTAACCTCTTGCTTATTGTCAATTGAAAAAAACGATCAGTACTCCAATTTTAGCTCAGAAATAGGAGAGGTGGAAAGAAGGTCTCTCTTATACTTAAAATTTAGAAAAAAGAGGGAAAATTGTATTCATTACTTTTCTTTGAACTATCAATGACTGAGGTTTCAAGACAAAAAGCTAACTGGAAATCTAGAAAGAGAGGTTGCAAGAAAACACAAAGTCTGACCATTTGCCTCTCTGGGACAGCCATCACCTGGGACCACCCAGACCATGAGAAGATAAAGCTAGAAATACACAACACATTGCTAAAGACCAGATGGGGACCATAGACAAAAACTAGTCATACCCTGTTGCAGGCCTTTCATTCAGGAATACCACAAGGAGCCCCAAGGGAAGATTTGGGAAAACCATAAGACAGCTTCACTCCCGGTGCTCTGGAGGATGAAAACAGCAGCCACTGTCAAAATCAGCCCAAACTCATCCCCATTTCCCCTCTGAGACAGCAAGTACAAACTTCAGGGTGAAGGACAGCAAAATGGCAGCCTGTCAGCACTGGTGGACACCCACGTCAGCCGGAGAGAGGGGATCAAGAAGGAAAGCAAGTCCTCTAACCCTGGAGCAGGAATAGTCCTATGTACTAGACCCAACATTACATGTGGAGGAGAGGTGGGGACACTGATGATACCACGCCTCTGATACGCGGGTTCAGAATATCGAAGAAATACCATAGCCCACTCCCAACCCTGCCATGGCCAGCATCACCACAGCCAGGCTAAAAGGTGGTATCTTAGATCACCACAATGGCTATCACAAATACCACAGACTGGTTCTGGCCTAACAACAAGAATTTGTTGACTCTCACTTTTGAAGCAAGAAGTCCAAAATCCAGATATATACAATGTTTGCTTTTTCCCAGAGTCTGTTTACATTCTGAGACTTGCTGCCAGCCATCCTTGGGGCTCCCTGCCTTGTATCTTGGCCTCCCATCACACGGAGACATCCTCTCCTCTTACCTGCTCTTCCAGTCCCTGTTGATTTCTGGCTTCTTCTTGCGGCCTTCTCTGAGTCCTAACTTCTGGTTTCTTCCATTTATAAGGCCCTCCAGTAATCTGGACTAAGACCCACCCTCATGCAGTTATTAATTAGAAACAACATCTTCAAGAGGTCCTATTTATAGTGGGTTCACACTCACAGGAGTGTTGATTAAGATTAAGCTTGTCCATGTTGGGGTACATAATTCCATCTACCCGTAAGTGCTCCGTACACATAACATTGAAATACAGCTGGGAGAGCAATAAGAGATTCTCCTGAGGGCAGCACAAATTTGGCAAGGAGCAAAATTCCAACCAAGACAAAGCAATCATCAACACTATAATTAGATATCATAGAGATTTTATAATTATCAGAAAGGAGATTTAAAATAGCTACATTTAGTATGTACATATTCTGATGGATATATGGGCAGCAGGAAAGGTCAGATAAATAATTTCAGCCAAGAGGTAGAAACAATAAGAAAGAATCAAGTGGAGATAAAACTTTTTAAAAACCCACATTAATAGAGATTAAGAATGCACCAGATTGATTCATCATTAGTCAAGAACGTCTGGGAAAGAATCAGCAAATTTGAAGATGGGTCAATAGAAAGTCTGAAGGGGAAAAAAACACAAAGGAAAAAGAAGAGGAAAAGAGAACAAATCACCTGGGAAAGATTAATATCATAAGTGATATATCAAATTAATCATTATTATTATGTATTAATATTATTATTAATACATTAATTGTTATTAATATCACATAAGATCTGGGTGGACTCCTCAAAGAAGAAATAGAGAATAGGGATGAAGATATACCTGAAGAAGTAATGGCCAAGACTATTTCAAATCAGTGACAAGAATCAAACCAAAGCTTCAATATGTCAGTGAACAAGGAGGATAAATATCACAAATACAACAAAACAAACAAAATGAAAAGATAGGCATTTCAAATTCAAACTGCAAAAGCAAAAGTTAAAAAATAATTTTAAAGGCAGTTGGAGGGAAAAAAGAAACATTGCTTAGAGAGGAATATGGCTAAATATACATATTGGACTTCTCACTTGAAAATAAGCAGGCTGAAAGACACTGGAGTGATAAATTAAATGTGCTGAAAGAAAAACTCATTTTTGGTGGGAATGCAAAATGATACAGCCACTTGGGACAAAGTCTGGCAATTTTTGTTTTTTACTTTTCTTTTCCCTTTTATATTTTTTATTTTGAAATAATTTTGGATTTACAGGAATTTGCAAGGATGACAGATACTAAAGACTGGTCCTGTATATCTCCCACACTGGTAATCTCAGTGGTTTTAGCTCGTGTTCCTATAGTGCAACAGCAAACCAGGAGATTGACAAGGATACAATACGTGAGTATAGATTGCTGTCATTTTATCACAGGTGTAGATTCATGTCATCATCACCAAAATCAAGATAGGGGACTAGCCCATACACTACCCTTTTCTAGTCACCCTCCTCTTTCTTCACCATACCTGACCCTTGAAATTTGTTCCCTCCCCCCATACTTTATAACTTTATCATTAACTCCAAGAATGTTATATCAATAGAATCGCGCAGTGTGTGACCTTCCATTTGCATTTTTGTACTCAGCATAATGCCCTTGAGAGCCATCCAAGTTGTTGTCTGCATCAATAGTCTGCTCCTTTTCACTGCTGAGCTGTATTCCATCATATACATCTACCACCGCTTCTTTGATCCTCTGTTTGCTGTCGGGTGTGATGTGTGCACATGGCTTTCAAATCTCTGGAATAAATGTTCAGAAGTATGATTGCTGGGTCTTACATAAGTGCATGCTCAGTTGCTTTGCTTGTTTTTTTCCAGAGCAGCTGTTCCACTTGACATTCCCACTGATAATGTATGAGAGGTGCAGTTCCTCGCATCCTCACTGCTGTTCAATTATTGTTACTATTTATATTTCTGTTGATCTAGTAAGTGTATAGCCATATTCATGTTTTAATGTGCATCCCCCTATTAACCATCAATATCAAATGTTATTTCTTTTGCTTCTTTGCCATCCATATATGCTCTTCAGTGAAATGTCTCCATATGTTTTGCCATTTGTCTTCATATGTATTAGAAAAATATATTTTAATCGTGTTGCTTGATCATCGTACCGTTACTATAATTATTATATGTTTTGAATATTCTTTATATGATCTAGACATGAGGTCTAGAACATACGTTTGCAAATATTTTATCTCAGTGGGGAGTTCAGCTTTTCATCGCCTTAACCACGTCTTTCAAAGAACAAAACATTTTAGTTTTGATGAAGTCCAATTTATTGATTCTTTCATTTTAATGGATCATGATTTTGGCATCATGTCTCAGATATTTTTAGCAGGAGGTCCTGCAAAATTTCTCCACGCTTTCTTCCGAAAAATGTATGTCTATGATCCATTATAATATTAAACATCATTAAGATGAGCCACTCATCACACACAAGTATCCCTATGGGGCTCAGATCTTTGTTTTTAAATACCATTCTCCAATAAAATAATCCAATTTCAGGAGAAATTGCTGAATTTAAGGCTTGAGCGAGAAAGACACGAAATGAACTTGGAGCATCTTCTAGTTGTAGATTTAAAAATGTCAGAAGAAGGAAAAAAAACAGATGAGCATGTGTCATGTGTCAAGGACTAGGACAGCGGTACTATCTGAACAAGGCCCCAAAGGTGAATCCCGGGATGCTTTGGCCAGCAAAGTATATAATAGTATTGTATTTGACATGCACAATGAAATAAATATCCATGGGTCCTTGCTAATATGAACTATTGAATAGGTAAACAATAGATAAATAAATGGGTATAAGAGATAAATCTCACTCGTAGAATTCCAAATTAAAAATGTTGAATGAATGAAGGAATAGGAAAATCATTATTAGAAAACCATAGTTATCACATTTGAAAATCAGGACCTGCTGTTGAATGCTAAAATTAGTTGTCAAACCTTAAAGAGGAACAGAATATTTGAAGAGTTTCATAATATTTTCCTCCTAACACCTAATGAGCATTGCGGTGGCTTTAACTTAATGTCTACACAATTCTTTACCTCTCCTCCTCCAGTAGGTAGCACTTAGTGCCCTTCCTTGGGTAGGGATTGAATTTAGGAGCCAGCCTTCTATCAAATGGAATATAAAAAAGGAAACCTAAATAGCTTTATATGGAGAACCCAGGCAGATAGCACTTAAATCAAGTGATCAGAGGTAATGTCCTCTGTGATAAGGTTTGTTAACAGGTACCTGTATCTGCTGAAATGAGAAGGAAGCATCAACCCTGAGATTTTCTATAACCCCAGTACAACTGTGAAAAATAGCAAACACAAATTGAGGGAAATTCTATAAAATATCTGAAGAGTACTCGTCAAAGCTATTAAGGTCACCAAAAACAAGGAAAATCTGAGCACTGTCATAGATTAGAAGAGACTAAAGAGATGCTATGACTAAATGTAACATGATTTCTTTGATTGGATCTTGGGACAGAAATAGAATGCCAGTAGAAAAACTTGTGAAAGCTGAGGCAAGTTTAGATGACAGTACTGCATCAACGCTAATGTCTTGTTTTTGATAAATGTATGGAGTTTATATAAGATGGTAATTTTGGTAAGAGTGGGTGAAGTTTACACCAAAATTCTCTTCACTGTCATTGCAACTCTTCTGTGAATACAAGATATTTCAAAATTAAAAGGTTAAAAAGTTTTCATTTTAGATTGACTAGAATAGATGTTTTCCCTAAATGTCTTTAGACCTATAATCTTCAGAAACAGGAGAAAATGTAGGAAGAAAGTAACTTTGCTCTTTGACTTTGTTACTGAAAATCCTGAGAATCAGGATGATCAGAGTTCTATAATGTATTATGGAAGCTAACATATTTATTACTTTAGGTCAATAAATCAAATGAACAAGTAAAAAATATTTTGGATCTCCAATTTATCTTCGCAATAGGCATCAAACCTCATCTAATTCTGTAGCAGTAAATTATTTAAATTTTAGTTAATTTTTTCTTTAAGACCTAAAATGTCTAATATTGAGTTAACTTTTCGTAGATAATGTGTACTTCGCAAAAGCCTAAGAATACTGATTTCTTTTTCTCAAGTGTGTATATGGGTTTTTATTTTTGTTGCACTTAATTAGTCTTCTCTGCTACCTAATTAATCAACATGCATGGAAAGCATAGATTTAAAAGAAACATAGAAAAGACACTAGGGATTCAAATTATGTAAACTATTAAAAAATCAATAGGAAAAAGAACTCAAAATTAGAGATACTATGGCAATTCAGAGGAGGAAAAAAAAGTGACAAAATATGTGAAAAGATGACCAACTCATCTTTTCATATGAGTTGGTAACAAGGAGAATATGAATTAATTTACATCACAATCATCAACTTGGAAAAGATAAAATAAAATTCTGATTATAGCAAATATTGATAAAAAGGGAAAGACCCTGAAAGTTTTTACATTTCTCACAGAATTGTCTTTGGTCAGTGCCACTTTGAGGAGCAATTTGGCAAAATCTTGTAAAGGTGAAGATGTAGCTGTATAACTCATTGAAACCATTCCTAGGTATGTACCCTAGAGAAACTTGCACATGTGCCAGTGAGTATTTAGCAGATGCTATTGATCTCCTGCCCCTCTCTTTTTTGTTTACCTAAGCTCACCTGCTGCTCCAATAAACAGCTACTGACACATCAAGAAAGGTTGTTGCCATCCATAATACTTCTGTCAGCTGAGAAAGCACCTGGCTATTGTCTTCTGTGGTCTTTGGCTTCTGGACACCTCTCTCAGTTGGGGACATCTACTAGCTTTCTCTCCTCATTTCATAAGGCTTCCCTGGGGGTGTTTTCTTTTTGCATCTTCAAAGGTATCTGGCTGTGTGGGTTCTGCTGG